>JAAAWM010010790.1:0-20000 GCA_036873465.1 Thinopyrum obtusiflorum | reverse complement strand
GATGAAGTATGCATCATAAACATTGCACCACAAAATAGCGTGTGCGATAGTTGTCGCGTACGACGATGTTACGACAGTCTGACATTTCGTAATCCTATCCGACACTCGTACAACGATTAGCTAATCTTCTTAATTAGTTATCGCATACGGTTTGGGACAAGCGAATGTGTGTGATTGTATGCTTATCGTACACACTCTATAATAGTGAACCGTGGTGATGGGTCGCGCATCATAAACGTAGCACAACAGAATACCGACTGCGATGGCAATGCGAGCACAAACGAGTAGGCGTAATGTATATGCATCTTGGCTCCCTATCCCCGACGGTTTCTGGATCGTGTGGGAAGGACCCCCCTATCTCCCACACTCACTTGGCGACGGTTTCAAATGCCATCGCGGAAAGGGGTTAAAAACCGTTTGTATAGCACCGAAGCGTACCAGTGTATCACGATTTCTTCATGAGGACTTTGCCTAATGTTGCATTGTCGCCATTTGAATTGAAGCCCTATGCTCCTTGGATAATGAAATTCATCAGAACCAGCTCTTCAATTCACTACAAAGCAGATTTTCAGAATCACCTAAGCTTTTTGCCTCCCAGTGAAGTCCTCAAAAGGACTATTTCTTCAGTTGATGAAAAAGGCAAAGCTGCTGTTATTGATGAAGCCACTCGTCCATTGGATGGTCAGTATTGTAAGGCTGCATCTTACTGCACCAATGATGACTCTGCTACTCAAGATTCTGCTGCTAGAGACCATGAGCAAAATCCTCAAGCCACTGCCCCACGAGTGGTGACTGATCGTGAGCTTCTTCTAAGTCTTCACCAGAAGGTCAATCGCAATCACAAGTGGGTCAAGCGTCAATTTGGCTCAATTCTTCAGACTATGGCCGTCACGCGGAACACTATGAAGAAGAACCATTATTATGTGCATGAAATCTTCGATCACACTTGGGCTATTCTTTCACATATTTACTGTGATGATGGCCTCAAGCAGATGGACTTTAAACAGAACTTTCAGTGGTCAAATCTGCCCTCAAAGAAATTCAAGAAGGTCAAAGTTCCTTAGCTAGTCACAAGTTCATATTCTTCATCGCGTGAGACGGATGAAGCTGAGGATCTGGACGACACTGCGGCAGGCCCTACAATGACAAACGACCCCGAAAATGCTGGCGCACCTGCATTGACCTCATGATGATATTCTTCAGGGGCGTTAGTCCTCAAGTTTCGTCCCTTTTGGTCATTTGATGACAAAGGGGGAGAAATTTGAGTTAGTCTTCAAGCGGGTCTTATATATGGGCTGTTCTTTTGTTAAGTTACAACTCTCTCTCTCTCTTCTAAAGTGTTTGTTGGTTGAGTTGTAAACTTAAGTCTGATGGTGGTTTGATACTTTTGAACTACTTTCTGCATGCTCATTTCCTCAAGTACCTTAATGCACGCATGCTGAATTTCGTCAGACCTCATTTTCCATCATGTATTTCAAATTCTTCATATTATATGTTAAATACGTGAATGGATTACAAGATATAGGGGGAGTTCTCCATGATATTATTCTACTATGTGCATTTGCAATCCAAAGCAAATTCCTCAAATATGCACATATTCAGGGGGAGTTCTTCTATATCTTGCAATCAAATTCCTCAATATCAGTATTTATAGTTCATATGTTTATCCCCGTTGAAAACTTAACCTATTTGTCATCAATCACCAAAAAGGGGGAGATTGAAAGTGCATCTAGTGCCCCTTAGTGATTTTGGTGTATTGAAGACTTATAGGTTAAGAGACTAATGTGTTTGTGAGTATACACAGGTTCTATAAGTCTCTGGGGAGTTTGATATTTATGAAGAAAGTCGACCCCCAAAAAATGAATGTCTTCAGTTGAAGACTTTGGTTTTCTTGAAGACTTTGAAAATGAGGAAATTGGTGTGCCCATGAAGATATTGATATCGATGCAAGGATTATGAAGCGTGAAGACTTTTGTTTTCGGAGTTTCATTTTCTCTTTCTTGAGCCATAGGAAACACCGTACTATTAAAGGGGGTCGAGGTAAAACTAAGGAAATGTTTCCAAGTGATGCTCATCTCAAAGCCTACACATACCCAATCCTTCGAGTGAAGCCTTTGGAAATCTCATACAGTTCAGTCAAGTTCTTCAGTGATAGACACGAAGATCTTCTCATCTCTGTGGAATTTGTTCTGACTGAGGAGTTAGCAACTCGCCATTGTGGATTACCTACAGTGAGGAATTTGAGACCTCAAATTTCTGACCGTTGCTGTGCTATGCGCCAGGTGTCCCAAATATCTTATCCACCTAACGGTCATATCATTGAAGGGCATTTATATCTTATCATGTCGGGCTGCTCCCCGGCTATAAATAGCCGCCCCCTTCAACCACTAGTTGGTTGGCTACTCCGAGAGAAACTGACACTTGTCATTTAGAGCATCCCATCCTCCGAGGACTTTGAGAGAAAATCATCAGTGAGGAAAAACCCAAAACCCAAACACCTACAACCCAAAGTGATTGAGCATCACTGAAGAGATTGTTCCTGTGTGGAACCGATGCTTGTTACCTTTGAAGACTGTGCATCTTCCAGACGGTTAGGCGTCAAGGCCTAGAGCATCCAAGAGGAACTGTGGATCGCCGAGTGACCAAGTCTGTAAAGGTTTGGAAGTCACCTGAAGACTTACCACGAGTGATTGGGCGAGGTCTGTGTGACCTTAGCTCAAGGAGAATACAGTAAGGACTGTGTGTCCTTTGGTTTAAATACCAAGCTGCTCCAACCAGGCGTACAAATGTCACAACAATTGGAACTGGTCTACCGAATCATTGTCTTCACCGAGCTACTGGTTCTATTTCCTCAACCCTTTCATTTCCTCGCTCATGTGTTGATGAAATTGATCATTACTGTTTGAAGACTTTGACTGAAGACTTTCTCAATTTCCTCAATCCTATTTCTTCAGTCATCTTGTCTTCTGCCTGGTTATCCTGTTTACACGCTACCTGTGATTTGTGTATGTTTAATTTCATCATGATGACAATGCTACTGTCTTGTTATGCATGCACTTGAGTACTTATTCCTCGTAGTTCATCACTTAGCAAATTCCTCAAGTAGTATATCCTTAGTGACGAATTTGTAAAAATTGCCTATTCACCCCCTCTAGTCGATATAAGGCACTTTCAGTGTTCTTATTGTATCGTGTGGTGCGAGAGATGAAGGTAAATGGTCCCGGGAATAAATGGGGGCCGGGCGGCCTGGATTCCCGACGCGTCCACATGGCAGTTTTTGCAGCGGGTAACTGCCATCATGGCGCCGCGCCTGGCGCAACCGCATGCATAATGGCAGCACGAACGTACGTGACCGTGCGCCGGCCCCAAACACTTGCAGTGCGCGTGGAGGGACGAGGGCAGAGTGCGCGGAGGGACGTGAGAGTAGAGCGCGCGCGGCAGGACGCGAGTAGAGCGTGCCGCGGCCGCCTCAACCGCGAGCAACCACACACATAGAGCAGTTGAACACGGAGGGGGTCGTCTACAAGCCGGCCGGCAGTTGCGATGCTGCATAGAGAGCGGCTGTGTGCTACTACCTCCGGCTTGGTCTATTAGTCCTCTTTATATTCTGTGCCATATTTTGACCTTGAATTTAACTAACAAAATGTTGATGCATGTTATAAAAATTATATAATTGGAAACTATGTTCAAATACGAATCCAACGATATAATCTTTGGCGACATGCATTCATATTTTATTAGTTAAATCTCTAGTAAAACTTTGGCACAAAAATAGTAGGTAAATTAAATCGCAAATATTTTTTTATTAACCGTATGTGTACGTGTCCTTTTGTCCTCCTCTCGCACGTCTTGTCACCCTGTTGCCGCAGACGGGTTCGAGCGCAAGCTTGAGCAACGCGCGGGGGCGTTCTTTTGGCCAAACGGTGGCTCGAAGTGGCACCAATGAATCGTCGGTGAGCCCGTTCCCGCACAAGCGTGCAGGTTCCCGTGCAAGCTTCCCGCCCGACTCGGTGAAATCCCCCAAAATCCAAATGCTTACCAGCCTGCTATATCAACCCTCACGGCCGGCGAGTCATGCGTCGCATTTTCCCCTCCCTCCCTGTAGCTTATCTCATCTACTTCTCCCACAATCGCCAATGGCACTGGTCCATCGTTGTCGCTCAGCCACTCCACCGTCATCAGAGGACAGCTCCAGCTGGGAGGCTACACCGCGGCGGTGGCACAGTCCCCGGCGTAGTGTAGTGCGCGTGGCATCCCTGTTGGGTGTGTGTGGAACACCCACCACACGCTCTGCCGCCGCTGCCCGAAGACAGCTGTTGCCGGCTACCATTGCCGCCACCCCACCGTCTGCTGCCATGGCTGCCACACCACCGCCGAAAGCCAGGGCCATCGCCGGCTCCGCTGCCGCGACCCGAAGGCGGGAGGTGGCCGTCGTGGCCGCCAGCCCACTGTCGGCCACTGTGGCCATCACCAGCTCTGCCACCAAGGCCCGAAGGCGGGAGGTGGTGGTCTTGGCCGCCAGCCCACCATCGACCGCCGTGGCTGCCAGAAGGCGGGAGGCAGAGGTGGATGCCCGCACGTGCATCAGCGACCTTGCGCACTACATCGAGTTCCTGCGGGAGGAGGAGGAGCGCCTCGTTGAGCACGCAAAGAGCCTTACCACCGCTATGGCCGCAGCACACGCCGCCGCAGAGGTGAGGAATCATGAGATCTACGAGTTGTCCCGCCGCTTCAAGAGGGGTCGTCTGGAGCGGTAGAGGGCATTCAAGGTGCGCATCGCTGAAGGTGCAGCAGCGGCAGGAAACCTCTTGCAGTTGTCCAGCTCGTCGGTAGGCTCCTCCTCCTCTACCTCTTACTGATCATGCTCGGCAGAGGAGAGGCTGCTGGAAGTAGTACAAAGCCCCTCCATAGTAGTACTAGTATTTAGGGGCTATTTTGTTCAGTTCATCTGACTATAGATGTGGTTGAACTCTAGTACGTACTTAAAATTAGCTACTATATATAGTTGAACTAGCTATTTCAGTACGTGGTTGGCAACAATTGGGGAAAAGTTTGGTTGGTTCAGCTGTCAAGTTGAACTGTTTGTACAAAGAACGACTGCTTAATCTATGAATAAAATCTATGCTTACTGAATTTCAGTTGCAAAATTAGATAGTGCTAGTGATTTTTAGCTGCAAATTTTGACAAATGGCAGGGTTACAAGGTTGACAAAGGGCAATGTTACTAGATCAACAAATTTCAATCTTTCCAGTTTGACAAATGGCAATATCCCCAATATGACAGATGCAAATCTGTCAAATTGTGTGTACATGGTTGCACACGGATCATCCGAAAAACCAGTTTGCGTTGAAGGGGTGTATAAACCCTGTGTGCCAGATTTTCTCTTGGCTTAGCGGCGAAGTCTCGCTATGCATACCATATTCAATCTGAACCGTTTGCATTGAAGAGATGTACAAATCCTGGGCGGCGAATTTTCCCTTGGCTTACTAGGGAAGACCAGAGCTCTCACTTTGCATATGGGTGTTCTATCTAAAACATTTGCGATGAAGAGCTGCACAAATCCTGCTCGGCACATTTTCCCTTGGCTTACTGGGGAAGCTATCGGTTTGTATACGAGTGTTCTATCGAAAACGTTTGTGATCAAGAGCTGCACAAATCCTGCTTTGCACATTTTCCCTTGGCTTCCTGTGGAAGCTGTCGATTTGCATACAGGTGTTCTATCAAAAATGTTTGCGATGAGTGTTTTATATTTTAAAACCATTGATGATTTTTTTAAAGAAAATTGTTTGATAAGTATATACAGTCAGAGAGAAAAAAGCAAGTTCATTCAACCATATCTTTCATTCAGTCACACTGTGAATTTATATTCATACGATCGAGATACAGTATTAACCCCCAAAAAACTAATTCCGGTAGTAGTGGAGGCGGCATGCCGCGCCGGCGTTCACTACAAAAAAAAGACACATCCGTGACATTTTGGGCCGAACGGAAAAAAATTCTGTCATACTTATGACACTTCTATGACGATAATTGTGACAAAACCCGGTATCATCATAGATGTGGTGGGCTCCTACTTCTATGACAAAAAATCATGACAGAAAATGGGCTTTTTGTCCTGGGCGGGCCGGAGACGCAGCTGCATGACATGCTTTGGGCCGTCCATGACGGAGAAACCGTGGTAGAAGCGAGGGCGAAGAAAATATTGGGGGAGTTCCCGGTTACGGTGGGTGGTCGGGGGCCGAGCGATGCGTGTTTCTCTCGTATGTACGCGCGTGTGTGCGAGGCGTTGCGCTCTAATTGAACCCGAGCGAGGCGTTGGGCTCTAGTTGAACCCGAGCGATTGCACTGCAGGCTACGCGTTACTGAACCCGAGTGATCGATCGATCCCTTGCTGTTAACTGAACCTGAGTGATTCATTCGCTACTGCTGCTAACTGAAGCCGATCGAACACTGCTACCTCCTTCCCTTGATGAATAGTGAGCGTTGTTGGGGGTTTGGATGAATAGTTCCCGGTGGGGGTTGGATGAACAGGAACCCGTGGTAGTAGAGGCTGTTGCCGCTAGATGAACAGTACCTTGATCGATCGAGCCGGTGGATGAACAGGACACTGTGGAGGGCTGGTTGAACAGTAGCCGGTGGAGGGCTGGTTGAACAGTAGCCGGTGGAGGGCTGGATGAACAGTAGCCCGTGGAGGGGTGGTTGAATAGGACCCCCGTGGAGAGGGCTGGTTGAACAGTAGCCGGTGGAGGAGCGCGCGGTTGAGGCTGGATGAACAGGAGCCCGTGGATGAACAGTGCAGGTGGAGGCTGGAGGAGGTCAACGGTGGATGAACAGTAGCCCGTGGAGGCTGGAGGAGGTCGACGGTGGAGATGAACAGTATCCCGTGGAGTCCCGTTTTGCGGTACGCCACACCCCTCCCAATGAACAGGACCCCCGTTTTGACCGTAGCGCTCCAACACAAGTCGGTTTCCTCCGTTTTGCGGTACGCCACACCCCTCCCGATCAACAGGACCCCGTTTTGACCGTAGGAGGTCCGTTTCCTCCGTTTTGCGGTATGCTAGACCCCTCCCGATGAATAGGATCATGTTTCCACCATGGCCGGTCGAACACAAGGCCGTTTCTCCGTTCTGCGGTACGCCAGGCCTCGTTTCCATCGGTTATTCCGTCCAAGCCAGTTGGCTCCCGATGAACAGCACGCGTTCCGTTGCCTCCCGATGAACACGACGCATTCCGTTGCCTCCCCACGAACACGACGACGACGCAGTTTCTCCGTTTTGACCCAGCCACAGCCATGTACACGAGCCCTGGCCGTACATATGCGCGAGTAGGCGTTCGAGACCCCGCCCGTATGTGTACATGCTACGTGCACGCCTCTACTACCACACGTGCGTGCCTCTACTACCACACATGCGCGCCTCTACATCGACCAGTATGTACGTACACGTTCGCGACTAGAATGACAACGCTACGTATGCTTCGACCGGGTGGGTCCCGACTGTCAGGCACTTCCTTGCATGCGAAGATGTAGCTGGTGGGTCCCAGCAGTTAGGGGGGCGAATCATTTTTTTTGCCCGTAATATGGACGCACTTCCTTGCGTGCGAAGATGTAGCTGGTGGGTCCCAGCAGTCAGGGGGGAATGTTTTTTTCGTGAAATACGGTGGCCCGTCCGGTGGGTCCCTACTGTCAGGTGGAGGAATCATTATTTTCTGCATAATAAGGAGGCACTTCCTTGCTGCAGCTGTGGACCCAGCTGTCAGCCTCTCCACGTACAGTACTCTTCCGATGGAAGTCATTCGTTGACCACATTGACCACGCCGCGCCGAGAGCACCAGGGCGGTGGACGACAGCGAGGCCTAGGAAGGGGACAATGCGGAGCCGGGGAAACGCGTCAGTGGATGCCCACGCGGAGGGGAGTACGTGGGTTGACTGCTTCGGTTGCAGTCTGAGGCTGCCGTGGCCGGAGAATAACATGAGGTGTGGGTGAGTATAGAGGGATGGCATGGCCAGCGGTGGCAGCACAGCCAGACACGGGAGGCAGGAGCAGGCGGCACGGCCGACGCTTGTTTGGGCGGTTGGAGCAAGAAGAACAGAGGTTGAAGAAGCACTACGGCCGTTGGATGGACATCGTATGGTCACTGGAGCTAGAATCCTTCATATTGACTAAGTTGACAAAGCCCTCCGTTCGCATCAACTTAGTAGGCCCACAAGTCAGCCTCCCATATGGTGGGTCCTAGCTAGCAGGGGGAGTATTCATTTTTTTGTGCGTAATAAGGAGGCACTTCCTTGCGTGCGAAGATATAGCAGGTGGGTCCCAGCTATCAGCGGCGGGAATTTTTTTTTTGTGAAATACAGAGGCCCTTTCGGTTGGTCCCAGATGTCAGGTGGAGGAATCATTATTTTGCACATAATAAGGAGGCATTTCCTTGTGTGCGGCCGTGGACCCAGCTGTCAGCCTCTCCACGTACAGTCCACTTCCGATGGATGTCGTTCGTTGACGACGTTGACCACGCCGTGCCAAGAGCACCAGGGCGGCGGACGACGGCGAGGCCTATGAAGGGAACGACATGGAGCCGGGGAAGACACGGCAGTTGCTGCCCACGCGGTGGGGAGTATGAGGGTTGACTGGTTCGGCTGCCGTCGCCAGAAAATAACAGGAGGTGTGGGTGAGTAGAGGGATAGCCAGGCCAGGGATGCGAGTATGGTGGGGCCATGAGGCCTGCCCGGCAGCACAGCCGGCCATGGCAGGCGGGAGCAGGCGGTTCTGCTGGCGCTGGTTTAGGCGGCTGGAGCAGGAAGATCAGAGACTGAAGAAGCACGATTGCCGTTAGATTGACATCTAACGGTCTGACGCTGGTAGAGTCGATTGTTGACTTAGTTTCTTTTTTTGAGAAACCTTGTGTATGCATGAACTTAGTAGGCCCACAAATCAGCCTCCAAATCTATGGCAGACAACATAGAGCCCATTTGCTATTTTTTTAATAATTTGCAGCCCATTTGCTAACTCTTAAGTAATTTATTACAGCCCATTTTCTGCCCAGGACCACGGTCAAAAAGTTCAACCTTATTTTGCATATTTTGGTGGAGTCTGAACTGTTGTAATCCCGAAATGATAAACATTTTTTTTAAACTTATTGATTTGCCAAAAAAATTGTTTTGTTTTTGTAAGCAAACAAGACGTGGGACAATTGAGTTGGTTTAAGGGAAAACCAGTGGTAAAAAAATCAGCGCTGGAAGGGAAAAAACAAATGAAATAAAGATGTAAATATGAAAAGGAAACTTTATGTATTTTCAATATAATGATACATGTATATGAACTAGTAAAACTATAGGTAGAGATTAGAAAATTGAAGTAGGACACGACATTTCAAGAGGAAAATAGAACTGGGCTGTGTGTTTGATTCAGTAAAAAAAAACTGCCTGCGGATGTTGTAAGACAAAATATAAGTAACGCTGGCGGGCCAGAGGCCAGTAGATACTTGCTGGATCTTTGTGCCCCGTTGTCGTCATGGGCTAGGCCTGTTAAAAACAAAACCAAGCCTGGGCAGTCTGCAGCCCAGTTGAAACTTGCTCGACCTGAAAAAACAATATACCTGCTCAATAAACGAGAGAATTCTGCAAGTACAGACTGATAACTGGGATGCAGCAGGTATATTGTTTTTTCATCGTGATAATAAGTGCATGCACTTGTTTCAAAAAATTTGGAGAACTGGGAATTCGAACGGCAGGTGCTTATGCTACCCATCAAATAAAAATCTGGTGCCTGAAAATTCATTTCGAAACAAATGATTCAGCTTTATATCCACGTCGACCCTCGGCATGATGGTTGGAAGCAAATGCCAAATTCATACCGAAAGATCGTTAACAGCAATACCAACTTGCGGACGACAAGGTAGTACAAGTACCAATACCAAACTAACTTATAATCTTTTTAGTCCAGGCCCTAGTGTTCGTCTGGTAGAAAATCTTGCAGAGGACCAACTCCCGCTCCTTCTCTTGCTCCAGGTCCCCGAGGTGGTACTGGTGCATCACCCAGTTGGTCCTCTACTGGTCGAAGTTTTTTTGTGGGAATGGTCAAAGTTCTTGTTGGTGTGCAGCACCAGAACCTTTTTGCTGCCTGTCTGCCGGCCATTGACCATCGCCGGCAAGGTATTGCCGGTCTTGTGCCACATTGTGTGCATGCCGCACTCCGACTTTATCTTGCAATGCGTCCACATGCCCCTTTTGAATGCCCTGGAATTGCGCTGGAAGAAATGCTTGCTTAGGCCACTCAGTGTGATACCTGCAGTATTGTCGAATACAGGTTTTAGTGTACCCCCCCCCCCCCCCCCCCCCCCCCCCCCCCCCCCCCCCCCCCCCCCCCCCCCCCCCCCCCCCCCCCCCCCCCCCCCCCCCCCCCCCCCCCCCCCCCCCCCCCCCCCCCCCCCCCCCCCCCCCCCCCCCCCCCCCCCCCCCCCCCCCCCCCCCCCCCCCCCCCCCCCCCCCCCCCCCCCCCCCCCCCCCCCCCCCCCCCCCCCCCCCCCCCCCCCCCCCCCCCCCCCCCCCCCCCCCCCCCCCCCCCCCCCCCCCCCCCCCCCCCCCCCCCCCCCCCCCCCCCCCCCCCCCCCCCCCCCCCCCCCCCCCCCCCCCCCCCCCCCCCCCCCCCCCCCCCCCCCCCCCCCCCCCCCCCCCCCCCCCCCCCCCCCCCCCCCCCCCCCCCCCCCCCCCCCCCCCCCCCCCCCCCCCCCCCCCCCCCCCCCCCCCCCCCCCCCCCCCCCCCCCCCCCCCCCCCCCCCCCCCCCCCCCCCCCCCCCCCCCCCCCCCCCCCCCCCCCCCCCCCCCCCCCCCCCCCCCCCCCCCCCCCCCCCCCCCCCCCCCCCCCCCCCCCCCCCCCCCCCCCCCCCCCCCCCCCCCCCCCCCCCCCCCCCCCCCCCCCCCCCCCCCCCCCCCCCCCCCCCCCCCCCCCCCCCCCCCCCCCCCCCCCCCCCCCCCCCCCCCCCCCCCCCCCCCCCCCCCCCCCCCCCCCCCCCCCCCCCCCCCCCCCCCCCCCCCCCCCCCCCCCCCCCCCCCCCCCCCCCCCCCCCCCCCCCCCCCCCCCCCCCCCCCCCCCCCCCCCCCCCCCCCCCCCCCCCCCCCCCCCCCCCCCCCCCCCCCCCCCCCCCCCCCCCCCCCCCCCCCCCCCCCCCCCCCCCCCCCCCCCCCCCCCCCCCCCCCCCCCCCCCCCCCCCCCCCCCCCCCCCCCCCCCCCCCCCCCCCCCCCCCCCCCCCCCCCCCCCCCCCCCCCCCCCCCCCCCCCCCCCCCCCCCCCCCCCCCCCCCCCCCCCCCCCCCCCCCCCCCCCCCCCCCCCCCCCCCCCCCCCCCCCCCCCCCCCCCCCCCCCCCCCCCCCCCCCCCCCCCCCCCCCCCCCCCCCCCCCCCCCCCCCCCCCCCCCCCCCCCCCCCCCCCCCCCCCCCCCCCCCCCCCCCCCCCCCCCCCCCCCCCCCCCCCCCCCCCCCCCCCCCCAAACTAACAACAGTACATAATATCCAACAAAAGAGGGTCATGCTACAGCAGCAGGATACATGGCTCAGTCTAGATATCAGTACGAATCAAGTTGTGCATATTTGGTGTTGGCATGAACCACATCTCCGCATGTCGGGTTTGCAAATGCCATCCATCGCATGGAAGCTTGATGCCTTTCACACACTGAAGATTATCTGGCAACAAGCTGTGTCGACGAATCTCTGGATATGGTGATTCACGAAACCCATGGTATGATGTGTAAACACAGTTCCCCCTGGCGAATGGAAGTTGCATAGCATGGTAATCATCGCCGGTGATATGATCGATGATTGGTTGGATGATCGGATAATTGATCCCGAGGAACATGGAGTGGTTGCCGAGGCTGTAAACCCGCCTCCAGTTGAATACTCCTGGCCCAACGGAGCTGGGATCTTTCTCGAACACGAAGCAGCCATAGCCATCAATGTCACGAACGCCCTAGGCATTGTACTGCATGTGGTTTGATGAAATGGTTTGGTCAATTTGGTACGTGCAAATGAGCATCAAATGACCGCCGTCAGCTGAACGAGCGATAAACCACCACCCATCGGCTGGTATGATTCCAGGTCCTGGAATCATGAAGGCCAGCGCATTCGCGTCTGCTGCAACAATTCAAATTGGAGACCAAAAGGACAAAAATAAACAATCATGTTCAGAGTATGTGTGGAATTAAGATTATTATAACAGTGACACATATCATAGACAGAGAATTGCAATGCCGTTGTTATAATCATACCCCAAGTTAAAAAAATAAGCCAATGGCTTTCATATTCTAGCAATATATCATGGTTCAAACATCATGTAACAATGAGAGGAAAACAGATATGACAGGGCCTACTCATATTCTACCATAGCACTTACTACAGTTATCATATCAACTCTAAGCAATAACATGCGTTGTTATAAAAATCCTAGAAATGAGAGTAACATATAGCAATCATGAGGTTATACTCATAATATCTATTCTAACAATCATTAGATGCCAATTGTTCTCATATCAACTCTAACAATAACATGTGTGGTCATAAAAATCTAGGAAATGAGAGGAACATATAGCAATGATGTGGTTATAGACATACTATATATTCTAAATTTGTAACAATGAACAGGCAGTCATATTCTTAAGGTAAAGAGGAGATGAGATAGAACAATTACATGACGATATATTCCACCAGTATAGGGAACCAATCTGTGCGTCGACTGAGGGAATCCTGGACTAAGGGGTCCTCGGGCGTCCGGCCTATTGGACATGGGCCAGACTAATGGGCTGTGAAGATATAAAGACCGAAGACTCTACCCGTGTCCGGATGGGACTCTCCTTGCGTGGAAGGCAAGCTTGGCAACCAAATATGAAGATTCCTTTCTCTGTAACCGACTTTATGTAACCCTAGATCCCTCCGGTGTCTATATAAACCGGAGGGCTAGGTCCATAGAGGCCAATAGTCATAATCATAGTCATACAGGCTGGACTTCTAGGGTTTTAGCCATTACGATCTCGTGGTAGATCAACTCTTGTAATACTCATATTCATCAAGATCAATCAAGCAGGAAGTACGGTATTACCTCCATAGAGAGGGCCTGAACCTCGGTAAACATTGTGTCCCCTATCTCCTGTTACCATCGACCTTAGATGCACAGTTCGGGACCCCCTACCTGAGATCCGCCGGTTTTGACACCGACATTGGTGCTTTCATTGAGAGTTCCACTGTGCCGTCCTCAAAAGGTTTGATGGCTCCTTCAATCATCCACAACAATACTATCCAAGGAGAAATTTTCCTCCCTGGATAGATCTTTGTGTTCGGCGGCTTCGCACTGTGGGCCAACTCGCTTGGCCATCTGGAGCAGATCGATAGCTATCCCCCTGGCCGTCAGGTCAGATTCGGGAGCTTGAACTATGTCGTGGATATCTGCAGAGACTTGATCTTCGACAGATTCGAGACCACGGCAGCCGCTCCCCGTCACCACGATGAACATGACTTAAATCTGTCATCGGACCACACCCAGGGGATAGCACCTGTAACTGCTCTGGCCTTAGATCCGGAGCAGATCGCGCCATCCGAAGACGGGAAGCTCAAACCCGCCACGGATGCCGCAGTCCCAGCGGCGTCAGAGCCGCACACAGACCCAACTGCGAGTGGAATCTGTGTCACCGGAGCCTCGGATTCATTTCCGGCTACAGGTTTTGAACCATGTGCGTCCACGTACGTCGAGCTCGATCAGTCATCGGTCGTCGAATTCAGCTCCGCGGACATTTTTTCCCACTCACCTTTGGGTGACATGTTAAACTCGTTAAAAGCACTATCCTTAGTGGGGGGCTCACAGCCGAATTATATCCGATTCGAACTGGAGGCTGATGACGCAAAATTTCGCTTCCCACCCACCGCCCACTTCATAGCCACTGTCGAAGACTTAACCGACATGCTCGATTACGGCTCCGAAGACATCGACGGTATGGACGGCGATGCCGATGGGGAACAGGGCCAAAACCTGCCGTTTACCGGACGTTGGACGGCCACCTCTTCGTACGACATGTACATGGTGGATACACATAAAGAAACTAACAACGATGACAAAGAAAATCTAGTCGAGGATAAACCTCCTGAGACACAGCCAAAGCGTCGGCGTCAGCGGCGCCGCTCTAAGTAACGTCGTGGAAAAGACAGAAATACCGGCACGGGACAAAACAATACTCCGGACGACGCCGAAGATAATGAAGACCCTGTTGAGATAGCTTTCAAACAGGAGGAACGGGAAAACGGGGAAGTTAGCCCTGATGAACAGGCCATACACAATGACTCGGAGGACAGTAATTATCTTCCGCTCTCCGAGCATGAGGTGAGCCTTGGCAACGAGGATTTTATCGTGCCTGAGGAACCTCTCGAGCAGGAGCGCTTTAAGCACCGGCTAATAGCCACTGCAAGGAGCCTGAAAAAGAAGCAGCAGCAGCTTCAAGCTGACCAAGATCTGCTCAACGATAGATGGACTGATGTCCTAGCAGCCAAAGAATATGGCCTCAAGCGCCCAGCCAAAAGTTACCCAAAGCGCAAGTTGCTACCTCAGTTCGATGACGAGGCGCCCAAGCCCGTATCATCATCGCACAATGCGGCTGACCGACCACCACGTGGTCGGGACAAAGCGGCAACTCAAGCCGAGCACCAGCCTGCCCCACCTCACCGTAAAGGCGGAGACAAAACAGCTCAGGGTTATACATATGACCTTCGGTAGGACCTGGACAGTAGAGCAGGACATACTAGATCGATCTACGGATCGCGAGGACGCACCTCGACACGCGACGACGGCTACCTATTCGGACGCGACAAGCCTAGTCACTCCCAGGCCAAAAACCGCAGACGGACTCCATCTGAGCTACGTCGCGATGTGGCCCGCTATAGAGGCACCGCACACCCTCTTTGTTTCACTGACGAAGTAATGGAACATGAATTCCCAGAAGGGTTTAAACCCGTGATTATTGAATCATATGATGGAACAACTGATCCTGCGGTATGGATCGAGGATTTTCTTCTCCACATCCATATGGCCTGCGAAGATGGCCTTCATGCCATCAAATACCTCCCGCTAAAACTCAAAGGACCAGCTCGGCACTGGTTAAACAGTCTGCCTGAAAACTCTATTGGCAGCTGGGAGGATTTGGAAGACGCCTTCCGCGACAACTTCCAAGGTACATATGTCCGGCCACCAGATGCCGATGACTTAAGTCACATCGTCCAGCAGCCCGGAGAGTCAGCCAGGAAGCTCTGGACTAGGTTCTTAGTTAAAAAGAACCAAATTGTCGACTGTCCGGACATGGAAGCCCTAGCGGCCTTCAAACACAGCGTCCGGGACAAGTGGCTCGCTCGCCACCTCGGCCAAGAAAAACCGAAATCCATGTCAGCCCTTACCTCTCTGATGACCCGCTTTTGCGTGGGAGAAGACGGCTGGCTCGCTCGTAGAAGCAACAGCGCCAGTGATCCGGGCACTTCCGAAGTCCAAGATGGCAACGGCAAGCCACGACGCAGTAAACACAAAAGTCGCAATAATAATTAAGGAACGCACGACACAGCGGTCAATGCCGGATTCAGCGGCCCCAAACCCGGTCAACGGAAAAAGCCATTCAAGGCAAATAGAGACGGGCCATCCAATTTAGACAAGATATTGGATCGGCCCTGCTTGATTCATGGCAACCCCGATAAACCAGCTAATCACACCAACAGAAGTTGTTGGGTCTTCAAACAGGCCGGCAGGCTCAATGCCGAACACAAGGGGAAGAGGCCGCCCAGTGACAGCGACGACGAAGAGACTCACCAGACAAACACCGGGGGTCAGAAGCAATTTTCCCCCGAAGTAAAAACAGTCAACACGGTATATGTGACACACACCCCCCACAGGGGAGCGCACGGAACGCTCCCTCCGTACAGAAGATCATACTACGGCTACTTCAGCCGAAGTACACAGCGGCCTTATCAAACCGCACACCTTGTCGTCCATTAGCCACCGGTCTCCATTCAACAGGACTGATCAATTTCAGAGCTGGATTAGCAGTTCAGCTTCCGCCGTTTGCCTCATATACCTACGAAGTCTGTACTGCGCATACATAACTATGCACTTAAAATACCCTGGGCATCGGCGGAAGCACAATACAGACGGGCCTACAAGTACCCCCATAACCTTCTTCTCTTTTTTTTCTCTAACTACTCTGTCTTTTTCATTATCCCTTACCACAGGTGGCTCAAAGGCTGGTCATCTCACAGACTCTATCGGAGTTAGGGTTCGTACACTCACCCAAAGGCTATTCCTGTTAAGGAGCCCCTTCACCGAGGAAAGGCGGCGCAGACGTGCTACAGGAGGTCCAAAATAACTTTTTTGTAGACCGCACTCTCTATTCCGAGCCTGTAAATGATCTTTTTCCTCAGCCTTCGACCCCTGGCATGTCAAATAGCCGGGGTCATGGCGTTATTGTCTGTAAAATGACGATCGGCATATCACTCAGGTTCCAGTGAACATAATCCGTATTCAGTATTCACTTTTTTCTAAAAGAACTGAATTTCGCTCCTTGGGTTGTATCACACAAACGCCCCGACATAACTTGCCGGGGGCTCGGTATGGAAACAAAATGAGATGCCAACAAGTCCGAACAGCTTCATAGCACACTTCGGCGTCGTGAGTTTTGGCCTTATATGCATCAGCTCCGAATCATGTCTTGGGTCAATAGTTGGGTTGCCCGGCTCCTGTGCTTACTACCTTATGTTCCTCTATATCGGCTAGGGTAGTAAAGGGAGAGCTACTGCGATTGTGCTTCCGGTTCATCTGGTCAAGCACCTCAGTAGAGAAAGCCGAAAACTGACTGTCATGATGTGGCGAGAGTTGGTCAACCACTCGATGACTTATCGGAATCTTTCGCGATTCCCTCCGTATTATACAAAGGACCTTTCTTCAGGTCATATATGTAACGCACCGAATAAAACCGCGTACATACCAGGGGCTATATCGTAGACCCACCGTAAAACTCCTATGGCTAAGTGAAAGTGTTAACGCCCTATAGTCCGATTGCCTAGTTCGCCGCATTGACACCTCCTTCATGGACCAAGACGTTGGATTAAGAGTGATCAAATGCTTTTCTGAACACCCCCGTATTTTGGGGGCTGAAGCCGACGACTGGAAAACTTTCAGATTATATAAAAATGGCCCCCCCCCCCCCCCCCCCCCCCCCCCCCCCCCCCCCCCCCCCCCCCCCCCCCCCCCCCCCCCCCCCCCCCCCCCCCCCCCCCCCCCCCCCCCCCCCCCCCCCCCCCCCCCCCCCCCCCCCCCCCCCCCCCCCCCCCCCCCCCCCCCCCCAAAAGGTTTACACAGGGTCTTAATCTAAAAAGAAACCTTTGAGTGGGGCCCTACTGCACGTCTGCGCCTTTGTCTCCGTTGTGCCGTATCCTGGAAGGGTGTAGCATGATGATCATGTGTAAAAACGAAAAGCCCAGGTGAAAGACTCTGGTATGATCGTGCAAAAAGTTGGTTATTCTTAATGAACCATGAGAATTCAATCTATTGTGTATTAGTAGGGTCGAGCCGAACTATGGACCATTTTACATGCGGGCACCCCTTGCACCAAATATGGGGACATATCCGTCGACCAAGCTTAGGTTTATCTGGGATGCTACAACTAGTGGTGCGCCGGACACGTCTAGCCGCCTTCGTGGTCTTGACGACCGATCATTTATTCGGGTTGGGGAGGTCGTTCAGTGGTTCGGCTGCTAGAGGCGCCACATATTCTTCCGCACGCAAGGAACGCTCTATATTTCCGCTAATTGTGATGACACCACGTGGACCGGGCATCTTAAGTTTAAGATAAGCGTAATGCGGAACTGCATTGAAATGAGCGAAGACCGTTCTTCCGAGTAGTGCATGGTACCCGCTTTGGAATGGAGCGATGTCAAAGATTAGTTCTTCACTTCGGAAGTTGTCGGGCGAACCGAATACAACCGCTAGTATCAGAGAGCGCGTCTACACCTGGTATTACTCCTTTAAAGGTAGTATTGCTTTGGCTGATTCTTCACGGGTCTATCCCCATCTTGCAGATAGTGTCCTGGTATGTCAGATTAAGACTATTGCTGCCGTCCATGAGGACTCTGGTGAGATGGTATCCGTCAATTATTGGTTCGAGCACCAAGGCAACTGAACCTCCATGCCGGATACTAGTCGAATGATCCCTGCGATCAAAAGTGATCAGGCAGGCCGACCATGGGTTGAATTTGGGGGCGACGGATTCTACAGCGTATACCTCTCGAAGTGCGCGTTTGCGCCTCCTCTTTGGTATGTGGGTTGCGTAAATCATGTTCACTGTTTTGACCTCTGGTGGAAATTTTTTCTGTCCCCTAGTCTTCGGCTGGCGAGGTTCGTCTTTGTTTTCACTTGGTGGCTCCCTCCCCTTGTGTTCAACGTTTATTTTGCCATCCTGCTTGAAGACCCAGCATTCTCTGTTGGTGTGATTTGCAGGTTTCTCAGGGGTTCCATGGATATGACATGATCTATCTAGAATTTTGTTTAGGCTAGACGGTCCATCTCTGCTGCCTTTGAATGGCTTTTTCCATTGACCGGGTCGAGAGCCCCTGAATCTGGCATTTACCACCGTGTTGTCTGGGCTGTCGTCATTGTTTCAACACTTGTTTTTATTGCATCGCGGCTTCCCATTGTCGTCCCTGACTTCGGATGTGCGGTAGCAAAACATGGGAGCCGAGCAAACCCAACTATTGACCAAAGACATGATTCGGAGTTGATGCATATAAGGCCAAACTCGCGACGCCGAACACTCCCGAAGGTATTCGGACTTTACAACATATGCTGGGTTGAGTACCGCCCTCGATAATGAGTCTTGAATTTCCAGGTACGTGCATCAATCTGGCGTGACGAAAGAGCTTGCCGATAACACCAGTATCCGTCTTGGTTGTTTTAATTACCCGAAGGGTGGGAGGCAACAATAGACAATAAAAAAGGTTTACACAGGGTCTTAATCTAAAAAGAAACCTTTGAGTGGGGCCCTACTGCACGTCTGCGCCCCCCCCCCCCCCCCCCCCCCCCCCCCCCCCCCCCCCCCCCCCCCCCCCCCCCCCCCCCCCCCCCCCCCCCCCCCCCCCCCCCCCCCCCCCCCCCCCCCCCCCCCATTGTGATCGGCCTTCTAAGGACCAACCTCTCCGGTTTATATAGACACCGGAGAGGGCTAGGGTTTATATGGAGTCGGTTACAAGGAAGGAAATACAATATCCGGATCCCCAAGCTTGCCTTCCACGCAAAGGAGAGTCCCATCTGGACACGGAACGGAGTCCTTAGTCTTGTATCTTCACGCTTCAATAGTCCGGACGATGTAAACAGTCCAGCTGTCCGGATACCCCCTAATCCAGGCTCCGGATTTAGGTCCAGGGCTATTGCATGGGTGATATCCCGAGCATTGTCCGACAGCAGGTCTAAGCCGTGCTCGTCGTGACTGTCCGGTACTCCTGGCACATGCCCGAATCCGTCGAAGATCAAGTCTCCGTGAATGTCGGCCGTGTAATTCAAGTTTCCGAACCTGACCTGGTGGCTAGGGGCATAGCTGTCGATCTGCTCCAGATGGCCAAGCGAATTGGCCCGTAGTGCGAAGCCGCCGAACACAAAATCTGTCCGGGGAGAAAGGTCTCGCCCTGGACCATGTTGTTGACGATCGGGGGCGCCATCAAGCCTTGTAGCGACGACACAGAGGAACTCTTAATGAAAGCACCAATGTCGGTGTCAAAACCGGTGGATCTCGGGTAGGGGGTCCCGATCTGTGCGTCTTAGGCTGATGGTAACAGGAAGCAAGGGACACAATGTTTACCCAGGTTCGGGCCCTCTCAATGGAGTTACAACCCTACTTCCTGCTTGATTAATATTGAAGATATGAGTAGTACAAGAGTAGATCTACCATGAGATCGTAGAGGCTAAACCCTAGGAGCTAGCCTATGATGATTATGATTGTAA
>JAAAWM010010789.1:0-51182 GCA_036873465.1 Thinopyrum obtusiflorum | reverse complement strand
AGTTTTAGCATGCATGCTAGGTTAAGTCTCTCCCTCGGTTAGGGTTGATAGTGCTTAGCGGCGACTAACCCCTAGCATAGAGGTCGAGTGTGCGACCCTCTGTTCCTTTATGTCCTCTTTGGTTCGCAGGGCACATGGACACTTCTGCCGAGCTATTTGGGAGGAAGAGAACAAACCGGCGCTCCGGCCCCGGCAAGCCAAGGTTGCCGGGGGCTCCAGACGCGAGGATCCAACCGTGGCAAGCCAAGGTTGCCGGGGGCTGCGGATTCAGATAAGTTCTCTATCCCCTGTTGTGCATTTCCGTGTAGAGCTGGGATGTGTGAGACCTCGTTTTACTCCTAAGCCACCGTGCTCTTTTTTTCCGATACCCCAAAGCTATCTCCTGGGTCAGAAATTGGTTGTAGTCATGGTGACAAGGAGATAAACGAAGGGCCTAACTCTACTTCACCGCTGCCTCCACCAAGAGTGTGAGAATGGTCAAATGAAATGGGGGGACGGCAAGGCCTGTTGCCGGGCGACAATGTTTATCTTAGAAATAACAAGGATTCACTCCTTGGCGTGGGCTTCGCCCACGAACAAAGGCCCCGACAAACATTCCTTTTTCATTACCCCCCCCCCCCCCCCCCCCCCCCCCCCCCCCCCCCCCCCCCCCCCCCCCCCCCCCCCCCCCCCCCCCCCCCCCCCCCCCCCCCCCCCCCCCCCCCCCCCCCCCCCCCCCCCCCCCCCCCCCCCCCCCCCCCCCCCCCCCCCCCCCCCCCCCCCCCCCCCCCCCCCCCCCCCCCCCCCCCCCCCCCCCCCCCCCCCCCCCCCCCCCCCCCCCCCCCCCCCCCCCCCCCCCCCCCCCCCCCCCCCCCCCCCCCCCCCCCCCCCCCCCCCCCCCCCCCCCCCCCCCCCCCCCCCCCCCCCCCCCCCCCCCCCCCCCCCCCCCCCCCCCCCCCCCCCCCCCCCCCCCCCCCCCCCCCCCCCCCCCCCCCCCCCCCCCCCCCCCCCCCCCCCCCCCCCCCCCCCCCCCCCCCCCCCCCCCCCCCCCCCCCCCCCCCCCCCCCCCCCCCCCCCCCCCCCCCCCCCCCCCCCCCCCCCCCCCCCCCCCCCCCCCCCCCCCCCCCCCCCCCCCCCCCCCCCCCCCCCCCCCCCCCCCCCCCCCCCCCCCCCCCCCCCCCCCCCCCCCCCCCCCCCCCCCCCCCCCCCCCCCCCCCCCCCCCCCCCCCCCCCCCCCCCCCCCCCCCCCCCCCCCCCCCCCCCCCCCCCCCCCCCCCCCCCCCCCCCCCCCCCCCCCCCCCCCCCCCCCCCCCCCCCCCCCCCCCCCCCCCCCCCCCCCCCCCCCCCCCCCCCCCCCCCCCCCCCCCCCCCCCCCCCCCCCCCCCCCCCCCCCCCCCCCCCCCCCCCCCCCCCCCCCCCCCCCCCCCCCCCCCCCCCCCCCCCCCCCCCCCCCCCCCCCCCCCCCCCCCCCCCCCCCCCCCCCCCCCCCCCCCCCCCCCCCCCCCCCCCCCCCCCCCCCCCCCCCCCCCCCCCCCCCCCCCCCCCCCCCCCCCCCCCCCCCCCCCCCCCCCCCCCCCCCCCCCCCCCCCCCCCCCCCCCCCCCCCCCCCCCCCCCCCCCCCCCCCCCCCCCCCCCCCCCCCCCCCCCCCCCCCCCCCCCCCCCCCCCCCCCCCCCCCCCCCCCCCCCCCCCCCCCCCCCCCCCCCCCCCCCCCCCCCCCCCCCCCCCCCCCCCCCCCCCCCCCCCCCCCCCCCCCCCCCCCCCCCCCCCCCCCCCCCCCCCCCCCCCCCCCCCCCCCCCCCCCCCCCCCCCCCCCCCCCCCCCCCCCCCCCCCCCCCCCCCCCCCCCCCCCCCCCCCCCCCCCCCCCCCCCCCCCCCCCCCCCCCCCCCCCCCCCCCCCCCCCCCCCCCCCCCCCCCCCCCCCCCCCCCCCCCCCCCCCCCCCCCCCCCCCCCCCCCCCCCCCCCCCCCCCCCCCCCCCCCCCCCCCCCCCCCCCCCCCCCCCCCCCCCCCCCCCCCCCCCCCCCCCCCCCCCCCCCCCCCCCCCCCCCCCCCCCCCCCCCCCCCCCCCCCCCCCCCCCCCCCCCCCCCCCCCCCCCCCCCCCCCCCCCCCCCCCCCCCCCCCCCCCCCCCCCCCCCCCCCCCCCCCCCCCCCCCCCCCCCCCCCCCCCCCCCCCCCCCCCCCCCCCCCCCCCCCCCCCCCCCCCCCCCCCCCCCCCCCCCCCCCCCCCCCCCCCCCCCCCCCCCCCCCCCCCCCCCCCCCCCCCCCCCCCCCCCCCCCCCCCCCCCCCCCCCCCCCCCCCCCCCCCCCCCCCCCCCCCCCCCCCCCCCCCCCCCCCCCCCCCCCCCCCCCCCCCCCCCCCCCCCCCCCCCCCCCCCCCCCCCCCCCCCCCCCCCCCCCCCCCCCCCCCCCCCCCCCCCCCCCCCCCCCCCCCCCCCCCCCCCCCCCCCCCCCCCCCCCCCCCCCCCCCCCCCCCCCCCCCCCCCCCCCCCCCCCCCCCCCCCCCCCCCCCCCCCCCCCCCCCCCCCCCCCCCCCCCCCCCCCCCCCCCCCCCCCCCCCCCCCCCCCCCCCCCCCCCCCCCCCCCCCCCCCCCCCCCCCCCCCCCCCCCCCCCCCCCCCCCCCCCCCCCCCCCCCCCCCCCCCCCCCCCCCCCCCCCCCCCCCCCCCCCCCCCCCCCCCCCCCCCCCCCCCCCCCCCCCCCCCCCCCCCCCCCCCCCCCCCCCCCCCCCCCCCCCCCCCCCCCCCCCCCCCCCCCCCCCCCCCCCCCCCCCCCCCCCCCCCCCCCCCCCCCCCCCCCCCCCCCCCCCCCCCCCCCCCCCCCCCCCCCCCCCCCCCCCCCCCCCCCCCCCCCCCCCCCCCCCCCCCCCCCCCCCCCCCCCCCCCCCCCCCCCCCCCCCCCCCCCCCCCCCCCCCCCCCCCCCCCCCCCCCCCCCCCCCCCCCCCCCCCCCCCCCCCCCCCCCCCCCCCCCCCCCCCCCCCCCCCCCCCCCCCCCCCCCCCCCCCCCCCCCCCCCCCCCCCCCCCCCCCCCCCCCCCCCCCCCCCCCCCCCCCCCCCCCCCCCCCCCCCCCCCCCCCCCCCCCCCCCCCCCCCCCCCCCCCCCCCCCCCCCCCCCCCCCCCCCCCCCCCCCCCCCCCCCCCCCCCCCCCCCCCCCCCCCCCCCCCCCCCCCCCCCCCCCCCCCCCCCCCCCCCCCCCCCCCCCCCCCCCCCCCCCCCCCCCCCCCCCCCCCCCCCCCCCCCCCCCCCCCCCCCCCCCCCCCCCCCCCCCCCCCCCCCCCCCCCCCCCCCCCCCCCCCCCCCCCCCCCCCCCCCCCCCCCCCCCCCCCCCCCCCCCCCCCCCCCCCCCCCCCCCCCCCCCCCCCCCCCCCCCCCCCCCCCCCCCCCCCCCCCCCCCCCCCCCCCCCCCCCCCCCCCCCCCCCCCCCCCCCCCCCCCCCCCCCCCCCCCCCCCCCCCCCCCCCCCCCCCCCCCCCCCCCCCCCCCCCCCCCCCCCCCCCCCCCCCCCCCCCCCCCCCCCCCCCCCCCCCCCCCCCCCCCCCCCCCCCCCCCCCCCCCCCCCCCCCCCCCCCCCCCCCCCCCCCCCCCCCCCCCCCCCCCCCCCCCCCCCCCCCCCCCCCCCCCCCCCCCCCCCCCCCCCCCCCCCCCCCCCCCCCCCCCCCCCCCCCCCCCCCCCCCCCCCACTCATGGGACTATTCCACGTCGGTGAGTGGTGGAAGGAGGCGTCGGGGAGCACCACATTGACGGCCACTTCCTCTCCGGCGGACGGCGGCGTCGGGCGAGGAGGGATCTCGCCGAGGAGAGCTGCAGACGCCAAATTGAGGCTTAGGTTAGAAGAGGTGGTGGACTAGGAGGTTGCTGACCGAATCTGGGCTGCGGGGGCTCACTCACCAAAGAGGATTTAGCCGGAGCCCGAAGCGGATCGGGGCAGCCGGAGGCGAGGAAGAAGACCCTCCCGAGGCCCTCTGATGAGGGGAGCGTGGTTCTGAGGAGAGGTGAAGAGGTGCTGGGTCGATGGGTGGCTCGGGGCCTCTATTTTTAGCCGGCCCGAGGCGGTTGCCGAAAGCGGGATTACTCCGGCGAGCAATTACGGTGAGGCAGAGGTTGGACGGGAGGTTAAGGCGACTGGGCAGCTTTGGATTGGTCCACTAGTTCTATTCTTGAGATAAGCTTGATCAAATTTGGCCTGCACTCACGGTCTTGACGGAACGGCGCTCGCGGGCACGTCGGCGGCAGAGAGCGCGCTCTGCGCTTCTCAGGCCACGGTGACGGTTCTGCAGCGTGCCCAGCGAAGAGGACTACCACACGGAGGCTCAGGGTGGTGTAGGCGGTACTGGACGGCGCCACCCCCTGCCGAGCTTTCTGGTGACCGCGGCGGGTGTCGCTGCCGTCGCTCACGGGGACGATGCACCCCTGCCAGCTCACCACCGACGCTCGCAACCGTCCAGACGACCGTGCGGCATGATGGATAAGAAGGAGGAGCAGTGAGCAACGAGCCAACGAGAGCACTGGCGAGATTGTCACTGGCGACTGACAAAAACGACACTGAAACTCTGAACTAACACTGAATCTCTGAATTCGACCGAAACAGTGCATGCCAGCTGTTCGACGAAATGTTTGACACACGTGGAAATTTTTTCTAGAGCTAAAACTTGGAGGGGTGGTCTCTTGATGCATCCAGAGACTACCTGAATTTTCTCAGAATTTTAGGAAAGGAAAAAGAATGAGTTTCACCAAAAATAGCAAATCTGGTCCAAACTTGCAGGCAACAAATTTTGAAAAATTTGAACTGTGGACCAGCAGCTCTTGATGGATCTAGGTTGAGGGTACCAAGGAGTAGCTAGGGTAATTTACTTGGGGTCAAAGCTCAAAGGAATTTGGCACTTCCTTTGTAAATCCCAAGGGTCCAAATAAAAGACAGAAAAAGATTTGATGATGAAATAAATAGAAATAAAATCTAAAAGAGGTTGAAACTTGCTGGAATTGGATGCTTGGCTTGACCCAAAGTAGGGAGGAGGGTTTAGGAAGAAACTTTACAACATAGGTCATGGCAGGAGAGTATTTTTGAATAGGAAAAGATAAATCCAAAAATTATAGGAATTCTTTTTAATAAAAGAAATAGCAAAACAACCCATGAGTATTTGTGTTGAACTAACACATGTTGAAAAACTCTCAAGACCAGAATCAAGATCGAGAAGGACTCATAAAAGATTTGTCATAAATTTTTTTTTGAGAAGGAGAGTCCCTCTTTAGAAAAATTCAAATAACCTCCTTTAAACCAAATAAAGAATTTGGTAAAAATCAAACCAAAATTTTGGGGTGTTACAAGTGCTCGTCATCGAACGAAAGGAGGACGGACACAAATTCCCACTTCAGAAGCCGGTATATTATGTATCCACTGTCCTCACACCATGCAAATCCCGGTACCCTCATTACCAAAAGATAGCATACGCGGTCTTCATGGCATCCCGGAAGCTACGACACTACTTCCAAGAATGCTCGATCACGGTGGCTTCCGAAGTACCACTCAATGACATAATAAACAACCGCGATGCTATGGGCCAGATTGCCAAATGGGCCATTGAGCTCCTGCCATTTGACATAACGTATAAACCGCACCGAGCCATTAAATCCCAAGTGTTGGCTGACTTCATCGCCAAATGGACAGAGGCTGAACTCCCTAAAGAGTACGGCACATATTCCAACTGGGTTATGTACTTCGATGGCTCTAAGATGCTGGCCGGTTTGGGAGCGGGCGTCGTCTTAGCATCCCCAACGGGAGACACAGGCAAGTACGTGCTCCAAATCTTATATACAGACTCCAATAATGCAGCCGAATACGAGGCCTTACTGCATGGTCTTCGGATGGCCGTCTCCATGGGCATACAACGTCTGGAGGTGCGCGGGGATTCAAATCTCGCAATATCCCAAATAAATGAAGACTTTGACGCAAAAGATCCGAAAATGGCGGCCTATCGTAATGCCGTACTCAAAATATCAGCCCGGTTCGAGGGACTCGAGTTTCATCATGTGGCTCGAGAAAGTAATAAAGCGGTGGATGTCCTTGCTCGCATGGGAGCCAAGCGCGACCCCGTCCCACCTAACATCTTTCTGGAATGGCTCTTCAAGCCATCCATGGTGTGGAAGGATGAGAGCGGCAACACTAGCCCGGACCCGATCATACCCTCTGAGTCCGAGCACAATACCGATATCATCGGGGGCTCAGCCACCGAAGCAACACCATCGGCCCATATCATAATGGCAGTAATTGCCCCATGGACCGAACCCTTCTTGGCCTACCTTAATAGGCGAGAGCTCCCTGAGGATCCTAACGAGGCTCGCTACATTGTCCGGCGCTCGAAAGCCTACAAGGTCCATGACGGTGAGCTCTACAAGAAAAGCGCTACGAGTCTTTCAAAGATGTATTTCCGAAGAAGAGGGGCGGTAGCTCCTGGCCGAAATCCATGTTGGCCTTGGTGGTCACCACGCCGCAGCTCGGGCCCTTGTGAGTAAAGCCTTTCGTACAGGTTTCTTTTGGCCTACGGCCCGAGCAGATGCACAGGACCTTGTCCAACGTTGTGTCGGATGCCAGCTTTTCGCTAATCAAAGCCATATGCTGCCTACTGTGCTACAAAGAATCCCCATTACATGGCCTTTCGCGGTCTGGAGGCTTGATATGGTCGGACCCCTTAAAGGGGGAAGCCACAAGAAAAAATACCTGCTGGTCATGGTAGATAAATTCACTAAGTGGATTGAGGCCAAACTGGTTAAAACGGCCGAAGCCGGACCAGTGATAGACTTTATATCTGGTGTCGTACACCGTTATGGTGTTCCACACAACATTATCACAGACAATGGCTCCAACTTTACAGCCGACGAGGTGAAAGCCTGGTGCGCTAACCTGGGCATCAAGCTCGATTACGCCTCCGTCTATCACCCGCAAACAAATGGTCAAGTCAAACGAGCCAATGGTCTTATTATGAGCGTCATTAAGCCTAGACTAGTGCGGTCTTTGAAAGAATTAGACAAGCACTGGGTTGAGGAGCTCGACTTCGTACTCTGGGGGCTACGGACCACGCCCAACCGCACTACTGGATACACACCATTTTTCATGGTGTAAGGCGCAGAGGCCGTGTTGCCCTGTGACATTATGCATGACTCACCACGAGTGCGCATGTATGAAGAGAGAGAGGCCGAGCTTGATCGGCAGGATAGCTTAGACGCCCTGGAGGAGGAGCGCGACGTTGCAAAGGCCCGTTCCGCATTGTATCAACAACAGGCTCGCAGATATCAAAGCAGGGAAGTGCGGGCCAAGACTTATAATGTTGGCGAACTCGTTCTACGCTTGCCAAAGAAGAAAAAGGACAAACTCAAGCCCAAATGGGAGGGTCCCTTCATCATTGACGAAGTTCTCACTGGAGGAGCGTACCGACTACGTGATGCATCAAACAATCGCTTGGAGCCGAACCCATGGAATGCCGCCAGACTCCGAAGATTCTACGCCTAGAGCCGGACTCTTTGTTCGTCTTCTTCTCCCTTTTTGTCCATTACCTTTTTTTACTCTCTTTCGTTTTTTTCCTAGCTTTAAGCTCTTGTGCAGCTAAACCGCGCACCTATGATGTACACATCCTTAAATATGTACGTCCATAATACCTGGGGGCTTCTTGTACAGAAGCTTATTATTATTATTATTATTTTCCGAGCATCAAGCTCACTACATATGTGTCTTTTCCTCATATGTACCTTTTCTTCGCCATTATATGCATCGTTATGACTTAAGTTTTGGCCAAGCTGGGTTGCCTGGTTCCTGTGCTTATGCCCTACATTCCCATTAGTTCGGCTAGGGCATAAAGGGAGCACCTCTGTGATTGTTACTGCCGGGTCATCCGGATGTGTACCTCAGACTGGGTGAAGCCGAAAGCTAGCGTTCTTAAGGGAATATTCGGTCGGTGAACTAAAGATGTTTTTTCCACTTATTACACTATGAACCCCCAGATGCTATGTACACTGCGATTTTTTAATCACAGTTCAGACATGAACATTAGCGCATGTTCACCCAGGGAAAGGAACCCTTAACGGAATTATTCTCTCTGGAAGATGTTTCTTACAATCACATGTAATATAACATAGCTAGCCGGATACAACTTGTCTGTTCAAGCAACTATGACCCCTACGCCTGGTTTCCACGCATACCCCGGTCTATATTACCGTGCGGGTATTCGAAAACACTTCGCACCTTCGGGTCCGGAGGCCGAAGCGAAAAGGTCCGCCATGACAATCGTTTTTACAATCCGGCTAGGGACAAATTGGTCAATCACATTGTCACTTAGACTCAAAAACTTCTTCCTCTATGCCGTCCAATAGGCTGTCTAGCTTACAATCCTGTTGGGACAATTCGGCAGCTACCTTTACTTGGTCATATACTAAACTAACCGGAATTTCTTTTCCGTCTGATCCTCGAGGTCCGCCCTGAGCCATATGATTCGGATCAAGCTAGGTATACCGTGTTTTCACCATGGCCCAGGCCTCTCTCGCACCTTCTCGGCAGGCCGATATCTTCCATAATTGGAAACGCCTCCGCGCTCCTTTGAATAGCTGTACAAGTTCCTCCATACTTCCTGGAGGGGAGGCGGATGGCCACAAAGCCTTGGCAACACTCCGCATTGCCTGCCGAGCTTGCTCGTGCATTTGCGACAGCTCTTGTAGCAGATCGCCTGAAGATCCGGACATTTCCTCTTCGGGACGGCCGGTCAGCATACCTGCAGACATAAATCTGTCAGTTCCTTTCCTCGCCGAATTACACGGAGGTAAGTTCAAAAGCATACTGAATATGCCGCCTCGTAGCCTCTTATTTTCCTTCACGGAGTCAGCTAGCTGGGCTCGCACATCTTTCAGTTCTTCGCCCAGCAGGGTGTTGGAATCCTGCAGCTTGTTTTTATCCTCCCTGACCCGTGTCAGCACACGTTCGCCCGTGGCTAGTAGCCTTTTGGCTTCTTGTTTATCTGCTAGCGCGATTTCAAGTGCCTCCTTCAGCTGATCTAACGATCCTGCCATGAGATATGCAACACTTTTAGCATTGCTGGTATATGATTATATTTTCTCGATAGAGGGGAACATTACCAGGCGACGCCTCCTTGGATTTCTCCAATTCAGCGATGGCAGTAGTTAGCTGAGTCCGACACTTTTCCAGTTCTTGAGACAACAGGATGTTCTTTTCTGTAAGCACCTGGTTATACAATGATCCTTAAATCAGTTGTATCAACTGCTTCAAGTCTCGGGGGTTACTAGTATATAATTATCAGGTTTGTACGATGTGAGCTTACCCGCATATCTTTCAAATGCTGGTCTGTGGCTCTGGTAAGTCCGTCTCGAGCAGCTTCGATGTATGCATCAGCCGAGCTGAAGGCATTGAATGCCTCTTTTGTAAAGCCGGGGTCGCGAAGAGCGGCCCTCCGGCGCCGATGATTCATGGCGCTCTCCACTTTTGAGTTTGTGACGGATACATCATCTGAATCCTCCACCGAAGGACAATCCAGCGTCACTCCCGTATCGGCCCTCGTCTTTATGGCAGGTTCTGAAGCCTGGCTATTGGGAGCGTGACCTGCAGGACCCCCGGACATAGTCCGGCGAACGCTCTTCCGAATGAGACACAAACAGACGATGTCACAGTTGGATGTGACTGCCAAGGGGCATATTTGCGAAGCCATACCTCTTTGACGACGGCTCGGTCGTGACTTCGTTTGCCTTCCTCTTCGAAGGCTTGGCCGATGTAGGCGCCGCTCTCTTTTGAGTCGCCTCTGGCGTAACATGGCGTGCCAAGCGCCTCCTCTTTGGAACACGAGACAGTGTGGTGGGTGAGGCAGAATGAGGAAGCTCTTTCGGAGGAGAGGTCTCCTGATTACTTACGTGTGAGGCAGGAAGGAGGCCGGGATAGTCGGCTATAATGGCCACTTCTGTGCCATCGTAGCTCACCTGGTAAAATACTCCCCCCTCAAGCTCCACAAATATGTCCGGATCCTCTTCGAATCCGGGGTCAAGATCCCGGTTATGGTCCTCCGGTTGTGGAGCATGGCTGTAGATCCCCGTGATGACCTTTCGCCATTCCTGTTACAAATGGACAGGTTAGTATCAATCAAAAGTGACTCGTGGAAAGGATTGAGTATGGTGGTGGCCCCCCCCCCCCCCCCCCCCCCCCCCCCCCCCCCCCCCCCCCCCCCCCCCCCCCCCCCCCCCCCCCCCCCCCCCCCCCCCCCCCCCCCCCCCCCCCCCCCCCCCCCCCCCCCCCCCCCCCCCCCCCCCCCCCCCCCCCCCCCCCCCCCCCCCCCCCCCCCCCCCCCCCCCCCCCCCCCCCCCCCCCCCCCCCCCCCCCCCCCCCCCCCCCCCCCCCCCCCCCCCCCCCCCCCCCCCCCCCCCCCCCCCCCCCCCCCCCCCCCCCCCCCCCCCCCCCCCCCCCCCCCCCCCCCCCCCCCCCCCCCCCCCCCCCCCCCCCCCCCCCCCCCCCCCCCCCCCCCCCCCCCCCCCCCCCCCCCCCCCCCCCCCCCCCCCCCCCCCCCCCCCCCCCCCCCCCCCCCCCCCCCCCCCCCCCCCCCCCCCCCCCCCCCCCCCCCCCCCCCCCCCCCCCCCCCCCCCCCCCCCCCCCCCCCCCCCCCCCCCCCCCCCCCCCCCCCCCCCCCCCCCCCCCCCCCCCCCCCCCCCCCCCCCCCCCCCCCCCCCCCCCCCCCCCCCCCCCCCCCCCCCCCCCCCCCCCCCCCCCCCCCCCCCCCCCCCCCCCCCCCCCCCCCCCCCCCCCCCCCCCCCCCCCCCCCCCCCCCCCCCCCCCCCCCCCCCCCCCCCCCCCCCCCCCCCCCCCCCCCCCCCCCCCCCCCCCCCCCCCCCCCCCCCCCCCCCCCCCCCCCCCCCCCCCCCCCCCCCCCCCCCCCCCCCCCCCCCCCCCCCCCCCCCCCCCCCCCCCCCCCCCCCCCCCCCCCCCCCCCCCCCCCCCCCCCCCCCCCCCCCCCCCCCCCCCCCCCCCCCCCCCCCCCCCCCCCCCCCCCCCCCCCCCCCCCCCCCCCCCCCCCCCCCCCCCCCCCCCCCCCCCCCCCCCCCCCCCCCCCCCCCCCCCCCCCCCCCCCCCCCCCCCCCCCCCCCCCCCCCCCCCCCCCCCCCCCCCCCCCCCCCCCCCCCCCCCCCCCCCCCCCCCCCCCCCCCCCCCCCCCCCCCCCCCCCCCCCCCCCCCCCCCCCCCCCCCCCCCCCCCCCCCCCCCCCCCCCCCCCCCCCCCCCCCCCCCCCCCCCCCCCCCCCCCCCCCCCCCCCCCCCCCCCCCCCCCCCCCCCCCCCCCCCCCCCCCCCCCCCCCCCCCCCCCCCCCCCCCCCCCCCCCCCCCCCCCCCCCCCCCCCCCCCCCCCCCCCCCCCCCCCCCCCCCCCCCCCCCCCCCCCCCCCCCCCCCCAAAAGGGGTCGCCACAGTGGCACACAGGAGGTGGAAAGGTGTACAGTGGATGAGCCTATCCTTGGGCGCTGCGGGACAAAACGCATTAAATGCGCTGCCGACGTGCCCCTCTTGTTTTATTGGGGACGATGAGGAAGCTCGTCCCAGCTATCGCCGCTTCGCCTGGCCTCGACGCGCGTCCAGGCCAATGAGGCGTGTGGTGCCATGTAGGTAGGCAGGCAGCTGAGCTGGCGCGGTGGCAGGGCCTTCAGGAAGGCCTGCATGCCACCACGCAGGTGCTTGTTGGGTCGGTGTAGAGGCCGCTCATCGCCACGCAGGTGCCTGCCCAGCTGGTTGAGCTAGCAGCTGCATGGGGATGGCGGTGGAGCCTTGGCAGATGCGGGCCTGGCTGTGGTCCCGCTGATGCCCCAGGCAAGGGTCTTGCCGGGGCCCGACAAGGGTCTTGCCGTGGCGCCGCGGTCGTCCCCGGCAAGGGTCTTGCCAGGGGCCCGTCAAGAGTCTTGCCGTGGCGCCGCGGTCGTCCCCGGTAAGGGTCTTTCCGGGGGCCCCGCAAGGGTCTTGCCGTGGCACCGCGGTCGTCCTCGGCAAGGTGCTTGCCGGGGGTCTTGTGGATTTCCTCGGCTAGGATCCCGCCGAGGGTCGTCGTGTTTGGGTCCTTATCTGATCTTGTGTATCTATGATCTTCATGAAGATCTGCATGTCGCCATGGAGGTGCGTCCTGAACCTTGGTCCCAATGTGGTTGATGGCATTGGAAACCTTGGGCTCAAAGAAAGCGTGCTCTTCTGGCGTCAGGCAAGTTGCCCCGGCAAGGCTCTTGCCGGGGCTGTGGAGGCCCCCCCCCCCCCCCCCCCCCCCCCCCCCCCCCCCCCCCCCCCCCCCCCCCCCCCCCCCCCCCCCCCCCCCCCCCCCCCCCCCCCCCCCCCCCCCCCCCCCCCCCCCCCCCCCCCCCCCCCCCCCCCCCCCCCCCCCCCCCCCCCCCCCCCCCCCCCCCCCCCCCCCCCCCCCCCCCCCCCCCCCCCCCCCCCCCCCCCCCCCCCCCCCCCCCCCCCCCCCCCCCCCCCCCCCCCCCCCCCCCCCCCCCCCCCCCCCCCCCCCCCCCCCCCCCCCCCCCCCCCCCCCCCCCCCCCCCCCCCCCCCCCCCCCCCCCCCCCCCCCCCCCCCCCCCCCCCCCCCCCCCCCCCCCCCCCCCCCCCCCCCCCCCCCCCCCCCCCCCCCCCCCCCCCCCCCCCCCCCCCCCCCCCCCCCCCCCCCCCCCCCCCCCCCCCCCCCCCCCCCCCCCCCCCCCCCCCCCCCCCCCCCCCCCCCCCCCCCCCCCCCCCCCCCCCCCCCCCCCCCCCCCCCCCCCCCCCCCCCCCCCCCCCCCCCCCCCCCCCCCCCCCCCCCCCCCCCCCCCCCCCCCCCCCCCCCCCCCCCCCCCCCCCCCCCCCCCCCCCCCCCCCCCCCCCCCCCCCCCCCCCCCCCCCCCCCCCCCCCCCCCCCCCCCCCCCCCCCCCCCCCCCCCCCCCCCCCCCCCCCCCCCCCCCCCCCCCCCCCCCCCCCCCCCCCCCCCCCCCCCCCCCCCCCCCCCCCCCCCCCCCCCCCCCCCCCCCCCCCCCCCCCCCCCCCCCCCCCCCCCCCCCCCCCCCCCCCCCCCCCCCCCCCCCCCCCCCCCCCCCCCCCCCCCCCCCCCCCCCCCCCCCCCCCCCCCCCCCCCCCCCCCCCCCCCCCCCCCCCCCCCCCCCCCCCCCCCCCCCCCCCCCCCCCCCCCCCCCCCCCCCCCCCCCCCCCCCCCCCCCCCCCCCCCCCCCCCCCCCCCCCCCCCCCCCCCCCCCCCCCCCCCCCCCCCCCCCCCCCCCCCCCCCCCCCCCCCCCCCCCCCCCCCCCCCCCCCCCCCCCCCCCCCCCCCCCCCCCCCCCCCCCCCCCCCCCCCCCCCCCCCCCCCCCCCCCCCCCCCCCCCCCCCCCCCCCCCCCCCCCCCCCCCCCCCCCCCCCCCCCCCCCCCCCCCCCCCCCCCCCCCCCCCCCCCCCCCCCCCCCCCCCCCCCCCCCCCCCCCCCCCCCCCCCCCCCCCCCCCCCCCCCCCCCCCCCCCCCCCCCCCCCCCCCCCCCCCCCCCCCCCCCCCCCCCCCCCCCCCCCCCCCCCCCCCCCCCCCCCCCCCCCCCCCCCCCCCCCCCCCCCCCCCCCCCCCCCCCCCCCCCCCCCCCCCCCCCCCCCCCCCCCCCCCCCCCCCCCCCCCCCCCCCCCCCCCCCCCCCCCCCCCCCCCCCCCCCCCCCCCCCCCCCCCCCCCCCCCCCCCCCCCCCCCCCCCCCCCCCCCCCCCCCCCCCCCCCCCCCCCCCCCCCCCCCCCCCCCCCCCCCCCCCCCCCCCCCCCCCCCCCCCCCCCCCCCCCCCCCCCCCCCCCCCCCCCCCCCCCCCCCCCCCCCCCCCCCCCCCCCCCCCCCCCCCCCCCCCCCCCCCCCCCCCCCCCCCCCCCCCCCCCCCCCCCCCCCCCCCCCCCCCCCCCCCCCCCCCCCCCCCCCCCCCCCCCCCCCCCCCCCCCCCCCCCCCCCCCCCCCCCCCCCCCCCCCCCCCCCCCCCCCCCCCCCCCCCCCCCCCCCCCCCCCCCCCCCCCCCCCCCCCCCCCCCCCCCCCCCCCCCCCCCCCCCCCCCCCCCCCCCCCCCCCCCCCCCCCCCCCCCCCCCCCCCCCCCCCCCCCCCCCCCCCCCCCCCCCCCCCCCCCCCCCCCCCCCCCCCCCCCCCCCCCCCCCCCCCCCCCCCCCCCCCCCCCCCCCCCCCCCCCCCCCCCCCCCCCCCCCCCCCCCCCCCCCCCCCCCCCCCCCCCCCCCCCCCCCCCCCCCCCCCCCCCCCCCCCCCCCCCCCCCCCCCCCCCCCCCCCCCCCCCCCCCCCCCCCCCCCCCCCCCCCCCCCCCCCCCCCCCCCCCCCCCCCCCCCCCCCCCCCCCCCCCCCCCCCCCCCCCCCCCCCCCCCCCCCCCCCCCCCCCCCCCCCCCCCCCCCCCCCCCCCCCCCCCCCCCCCCCCCCCCCCCCCCCCCCCCCCCCCCCCCCCCCCCCCCCCCCCCCCCCCCCCCCCCCCCCCCCCCCCCCCCCCCCCCCCCCCCCCCCCCCCCCCCCCCCCCCCCCCCCCCCCCCCCCCCCCCCCCCCCCCCCCCCCCCCCCCCCCCCCCCCCCCCCCCCCCCCCCCCCCCCCCCCCCCCCCCCCCCCCCCCCCCCCCCCCCCCCCCCCCCCCCCCCCCCCCCCCCCCCCCCCCCCCCCCCCCCCCCCCCCCCCCCCCCCCCCCCCCCCCCCCCCCCCCCCCCCCCCCCCCCCCCCCCCCCCCCCCCCCCCCCCCCCCCCCCCCCCCCCCCCCCCCCCCCCCCCCCCCCCCCCCCCCCCCCCCCCCCCCCCCCCCCCCCCCCCCCCCCCCCCCCCCCCCCCCCCCCCCCCCCCCCCCCCCCCCCCCCCCCCCCCCCCCCCCCCCCCCCCCCCCCCCCCCCCCCCCCCCCCCCCCCCCCCCCCCCCCCCCCCCCCCCCCCCCCCCCCCCCCCCCCCCCCCCCCCCCCCCCCCCCCCCCCCCCCCCCCCCCCCCCCCCCCCCCCCCCCCCCCCCCCCCCCCCCCCCCCCCCCCCCCCCCCCCCCCCCCCCCCCCCCCCCCCCCCCCCCCCCCCCCCCCCCCCCCCCCCCCCCCCCCCCCCCCCCCCCCCCCCCCCCCCCCCCCCCCCCCCCCCCCCCCCCCCCCCCCCCCCCCCCCCCCCCCCCCCCCCCCCCCCCCCCCCCCCCCCCCCCCCCCCCCCCCCCCCCCCCCCCCCCCCCCCCCCCCCCCCCCCCCCCCCCCCCCCCCCCCCCCCCCCCCCCCCCCCCCCCCCCCCCCCCCCCCCCCCCCCCCCCCCCCCCCCCCCCCCCCCCCCCCCCCCCCCCCCCCCCCCCCCCCCCCCCCCCCCCCCCCCCCCCCCCCCCCCCCCCCCCCCCCCCCCCCCCCCCCCCCCCCCCCCCCCCCCCCCCCCCCCCCCCCCCCCCCCCCCCCCCCCCCCCCCCCCCCCCCCCCCCCCCCCCCCCCCCCCCCCCCCCCCCCCCCCCCCCCCCCCCCCCCCCCCCCCCCCCCCCCCCCCCCCCCCCCCCCCCCCCCCCCCCCCCCCCCCCCCCCCCCCCCCCCCCCCCCCCCCCCCCCCCCCCCCCCCCCCCCCCCCCCCCCCCCCCCCCCCCCCCCCCCCCCCCCCCCCCCCCCCCCCCCCCCCCCCCCCCCCCCCCCCCCCCCCCCCCCCCCCCCCCCCCCCCCCCCCCCCCCCCCCCCCCCCCCCCCCCCCCCCCCCCCCCCCCCCCCCCCCCCCCCCCCCCCCCCCCCCCCCCCCCCCCCCCCCCCCCCCCCCCCCCCCCCCCCCCCCCCCCCCCCCCCCCCCCCCCCCCCCCCCCCCCCCCCCCCCCCCCCCCCCCCCCCCCCCCCCCCCCCCCCCCCCCCCCCCCCCCCCCCCCCCCCCCCCCCCCCCCCCCCCCCCCCCCCCCCCCCCCCCCCCCCCCCCCCCCCCCCCCCCCCCCCCCCCCCCCCCCCCCCCCCCCCCCCCCCCCCCCCCCCCCCCCCCCCCCCCCCCCCCCCCCCCCCCCCCCCCCCCCCCCCCCCCCCCCCCCCCCCCCCCCCCCCCCCCCCCCCCCCCCCCCCCCCCCCCCCCCCCCCCCCCCCCCCCCCCCCCCCCCCCCCCCCCCCCCCCCCCCCCCCCCCCCCCCCCCCCCCCCCCCCCCCCCCCCCCCCCCCCCCCCCCCCCCCCCCCCCCCCCCCCCCCCCCCCCCCCCCCCCCCCCCCCCCCCCCCCCCCCCCCCCCCCCCCCCCCCCCCCCCCCCCCCCCCCCCCCCCCCCCCCCCCCCCCCCCCCCCCCCCCCCCCCCCCCCCCCCCCCCCCCCCCCCCCCCCCCCCCCCCCCCCCCCCCCCCCCCCCCCCCCCCCCCCCCCCCCCCCCCCCCCCCCCCCCCCCCCCCCCCCCCCCCCCCCCCCCCCCCCCCCCCCCCCCCCCCCCCCCCCCCCCCCCCCCCCCCCCCCCCCCCCCCCCCCCCCCCCCCCCCCCCCCCCCCCCCCCCCCCCCCCCCCCCCCCCCCCCCCCCCCCCCCCCCCCCCCCCCCCCCCCCCCCCCCCCCCCCCCCCCCCCCCCCCCCCCCCCCCCCCCCCCCCCCCCCCCCCCCCCCCCCCCCCCCCCCCCCCCCCCCCCCCCCCCCCCCCCCCCCCCCCCCCCCCCCCCCCCCCCCCCCCCCCCCCCCCCCCCCCCCCCCCCCCCCCCCCCCCCCCCCCCCCCCCCCCCCCCCCCCCCCCCCCCCCCCCCCCCCCCCCCCCCCCCCCCCCCCCCCCCCCCCCCCCCCCCCCCCCCCCCCCCCCCCCCCCCCCCCCCCCCCCCCCCCCCCCCCCCCCCCCCCCCCCCCCCCCCCCCCCCCCCCCCCCCCCCCCCCCCCCCCCCCCCCCCCCCCCCCCCCCCCCCCCCCCCCCCCCCCCCCCCCCCCCCCCCCCCCCCCCCCCCCCCCCCCCCCCCCCCCCCCCCCCCCCCCCCCCCCCCCCCCCCCCCCCCCCCCCCCCCCCCCCCCCCCCCCCCCCCCCCCCCCCCCCCCCCCCCCCCCCCCCCCCCCCCCCCCCCCCCCCCCCCCCCCCCCCCCCCCCCCCCCCCCCCCCCCCCCCCCCCCCCCCCCCCCCCCCCCCCCCCCCCCCCCCCCCCCCCCCCCCCCCCCCCCCCCCCCCCCCCCCCCCCCCCCCCCCCCCCCCCCCCCCCCCCCCCCCCCCCCCCCCCCCCCCCCCCCCCCCCCCCCCCCCCCCCCCCCCCCCCCCCCCCCCCCCCCCCCCCCCCCCCCCCCCCCCCCCCCCCCCCCCCCCCCCCCCCCCCCCCCCCCCCCCCCCCCCCCCCCCCCCCCCCCCCCCCCCCCCCCCCCCCCCCCCCCCCCCCCCCCCCCCCCCCCCCCCCCCCCCCCCCCCCCCCCCCCCCCCCCCCCCCCCCCCCCCCCCCCCCCCCCCCCCCCCCCCCCCCCCCCCCCCCCCCCCCCCCCCCCCCCCCCCCCCCCCCCCCCCCCCCCCCCCCCCCCCCCCCCCCCCCCCCCCCCCCCCCCCCCCCCCCCCCCCCCCCCCCCCCCCCCCCCCCCCCCCCCCCCCCCCCCCCCCCCCCCCCCCCCCCCCCCCCCCCCCCCCCCCCCCCCCCCCCCCCCCCCCCCCCCCCCCCCCCCCCCCCCCCCCCCCCCCCCCCCCCCCCCCCCCCCCCCCCCCCCCCCCCCCCCCCCCCCCCCCCCCCCCCCCCCCCCCCCCCCCCCCCCCCCCCCCCCCCCCCCCCCCCCCCCCCCCCCCCCCCCCCCCCCCCCCCCCCCCCCCCCCCCCCCCCCCCCCCCCCCCCCCCCCCCCCCCCCCCCCCCCCCCCCCCCCCCCCCCCCCCCCCCCCCCCCCCCCCCCCCCCCCCCCCCCCCCCCCCCCCCCCCCCCCCCCCCCCCCCCCCCCCCCCCCCCCCCCCCCCCCCCCCCCCCCCCCCCCCCCCCCCCCCCCCCCCCCCCCCCCCCCCCCCCCCCCCCCCCCCCCCCCCCCCCCCCCCCCCCCCCCCCCCCCCCCCCCCCCCCCCCCCCCCCCCCCCCCCCCCCCCCCCCCCCCCCCCCCCCCCCCCCCCCCCCCCCCCCCCCCCCCCCCCCCCCCCCCCCCCCCCCCCCCCCCCCCCCCCCCCCCCCCCCCCCCCCCCCCCCCCCCCCCCCCCCCCCCCCCCCCCCCCCCCCCCCCCCCCCCCCCCCCCCCCCCCCCCCCCCCCCCCCCCCCCCCCCCCCCCCCCCCCCCCCCCCCCCCCCCCCCCCCCCCCCCCCCCCCCCCCCCCCCCCCCCCCCCCCCCCCCCCCCCCCCCCCCCCCCCCCCCCCCCCCCCCCCCCCCCCCCCCCCCCCCCCCCCCCCCCCCCCCCCCCCCCCCCCCCCCCCCCCCCCCCCCCCCCCCCCCCCCCCCCCCCCCCCCCCCCCCCCCCCCCCCCCCCCCCCCCCCCCCCCCCCCCCCCCCCCCCCCCCCCCCCCCCCCCCCCCCCCCCCCCCCCCCCCCCCCCCCCCCCCCCCCCCCCCCCCCCCCCCCCCCCCCCCCCCCCCCCCCCCCCCCCCCCCCCCCCCCCCCCCCCCCCCCCCCCCCCCCCCCCCCCCCCCCCCCCCCCCCCCCCCCCCCCCCCCCCCCCCCCCCCCCCCCCCCCCCCCCCCCCCCCCCCCCCCCCCCCCCCCCCCCCCCCCCCCCCCCCCCCCCCCCCCCCCCCCCCCCCCCCCCCCCCCCCCCCCCCCCCCCCCCCCCCCCCCCCCCCCCCCCCCCCCCCCCCCCCCCCCCCCCCCCCCCCCCCCCCCCCCCCCCCCCCCCCCCCCCCCCCCCCCCCCCCCCCCCCCCCCCCCCCCCCCCCCCCCCCCCCCCCCCCCCCCCCCCCCCCCCCCCCCCCCCCCCCCCCCCCCCCCCCCCCCCCCCCCCCCCCCCCCCCCCCCCCCCCCCCCCCCCCCCCCCCCCCCCCCCCCCCCCCCCCCCCCCCCCCCCCCCCCCCCCCCCCCCCCCCCCCCCCCCCCCCCCCCCCCCCCCCCCCCCCCCCCCCCCCCCCCCCCCCCCCCCCCCCCCCCCCCCCCCCCCCCCCCCCCCCCCCCCCCCCCCCCCCCCCCCCCCCCCCCCCCCCCCCCCCCCCCCCCCCCCCCCCCCCCCCCCCCCCCCCCCCCCCCCCCCCCCCCCCCCCCCCCCCCCCCCCCCCCCCCCCCCCCCCCCCCCCCCCCCCCCCCCCCCCCCCCCCCCCCCCCCCCCCCCCCCCCCCCCCCCCCCCCCCCCCCCCCCCCCCCCCCCCCCCCCCCCCCCCCCCCCCCCCCCCCCCCCCCCCCCCCCCCCCCCCCCCCCCCCCCCCCCCCCCCCCCCCCCCCCCCCCCCCCCCCCCCCCCCCCCCCCCCCCCCCCCCCCCCCCCCCCCCCCCCCCCCCCCCCCCCCCCCCCCCCCCCCCCCCCCCCCCCCCCCCCCCCCCCCCCCCCCCCCCCCCCCCCCCCCCCCCCCCCCCCCCCCCCCCCCCCCCCCCCCCCCCCCCCCCCCCCCCCCCCCCCCCCCCCCCCCCCCCCCCCCCCCCCCCCCCCCCCCCCCCCCCCCCCCCCCCCCCCCCCCCCCCCCCCCCCCCCCCCCCCCCCCCCCCCCCCCCCCCCCCCCCCCCCCCCCCCCCCCCCCCCCCCCCCCCCCCCCCCCCCCCCCCCCCCCCCCCCCCCCCCCCCCCCCCCCCCCCCCCCCCCCCCCCCCCCCCCCCCCCCCCCCCCCCCCCCCCCCCCCCCCCCCCCCCCCCCCCCCCCCCCCCCCCCCCCCCCCCCCCCCCCCCCCCCCCTCCGGTAGTGGTGCGCAAGGCAAATGGGAAGTGGAGGCTGTGTATTGACTACATAGATATCAATAAGGCTTGTCCCAAGGACCCTTTTCCATTGCCGCGCATCGACCAGATTGTTGATTCCACGGCCGGGTGTGATCTGTTATCATTCCTTGATGCCTACTCCGGGTACCACCAGATCTTCATGACGAGAGAAGACTAAGAGAAGACAGCATTCATCACCCCATGTGGTACGTATTGTTTTTTACGGATGCCTTTTGGGTTGAAGAGTGCTGGCTCAACATTTGCAAGGGCAGTCCAAATTGGTTTTGAGCCCCAGCTACATAGAAATATGGAAGCTTATATGGATGACATAGTGGTCAAAACCAAGGACAGGGCAACACTTGTACAAGATTTAGAAGAGACGTTTGCAAATCTGCGCAAGATCAACCTCAAGTTGAACCCTGAGAAGTGTGTCTTCGGCGTTCCGTCTGGCAAGCTTCTCGGGTTCTTCGTATCACAGCGCGGGATCAAGGCAAACCCAGAAAAGATCAAGGCTATCGAGCAGATTGAAGCGCCCAAGCGGATCAAGGATGTGCGTCGGCTCACTGGCTGCGTTGCCGCCATGAGCAGATTCATCTCCGAGTCCGCTGAACGCGCCCTTCCCTTTTTCAAAATCTTGAAAAAGGCGGGCCCAATGGAGTGGACCCCAGAAGCCGAGGCAGCATTGCAGGACCTGAAGAAATACCTCCCCCCCCCCCCCCCCCCCCCCCCCCCCCCCCCCCCCCCCCCCCCCCCCCCCCCCCCCCCCCCCCCCCCCCCCCCCCCCCCCCCCCCCCCCCCCCCCCCCCCCCCCCCCCCCCCCCCCCCCCCCCCCCCCCCCCCCCCCCCCCCCCCCCCCCCCCCCCCCCCCCCCCCCCCCCCCCCCCCCCCCCCCCCCCCCCCCCCCCCCCCCCCCCCCCCCCCCCCCCCCCCCCCCCCCCCCCCCCCCCCCCCCCCCCCCCCCCCCCCCCCCCCCCCCCCCCCCCCCCCCCCCCCCCCCCCCCCCCCCCCCCCCCCCCCCCCCCCCCCCCCCCCCCCCCCCCCCCCCCCCCCCCCCCCCCCCCCCCCCCCCCCCCCCCCCCCCCCCCCCCCCCCCCCCCCCCCCCCCCCCCCCCCCCCCCCCCCCCCCCCCCCCCCCCCCCCCCCCCCCCCCCCCCCCCCCCCCCCCCCCCCCCCCCCCCCCCCCCCCCCCCCCCCCCCCCCCCCCCCCCCCCCCCCCCCCCCCCCCCCCCCCCCCCCCCCCCCCCCCCCCCCCCCCCCCCCCCCCCCCCCCCCCCCCCCCCCCCCCCCCCCCCCCCCCCCCCCCCCCCCCCCCCCCCCCCCCCCCCCCCCCCCCCCCCCCCCCCCCCCCCCCCCCCCCCCCCCCCCCCCCCCCCCCCCCCCCCCCCCCCCCTCGTCGCACCCACCGGAGAGCACCTCAAGTATGTAATCCCGATGCACTTTCCCAGGGAGATGTCCACAAACAACACTGCTGAGTACGAGGGGTTGCTTGCTGGTCTCAGGATCACGGCAGACCTCGGGGTTAAGAAGCTCATCGTCAGGGGCGATTCACAGCTTGTCGTCAGGCAAGTCAACAAAGATTATCAGAGCCCGTTGATGGAGACCTACATAGATGAGGTGAGGAAGCTGGAGGAGTGCTTTGACGGTATACAAGCGGAACACGTTCCCCGAGCGGAGAACGATATCGCTGATTACCTGTCAAAGCGCGCTGCATTCAAGCTACCTGTGGAACCAGGTACTTTTGTGCTTCCGTTAACTCAACCATCCGTTGAACCATCGACAGAGCAAAACAAGCGGAGGAAATCAGGCCCCGGCAAGTACTTTCCCGCCGAGCCCCCTAGGGTCGCCGGCAAGGATGTTGCCGTGAATACTGAGCTTGCCAAGGAGCAGCTGACTCCGGTAGGGCGTCAAGCCCTAGCCGTAGAGATGGCCGCTCCCATGGTAGAAGAAATGCCTTTAGTCCTTGCCGTCGAGCCCCAGGCTCCGGCATGGGCACAACATACTGTCCGATTCCTCCAAACAGGGGAGCTTCCTGAGGAGCAGGAAGAAGCGGAGAAAGTAGCCCGTCGGTCTGCTATGTATTAGTTCATCGATGATGTCCTGTACAGGAAGAGGCTGAACGGTGTGAAATTGAAGTGCATTCCCCGGGAGGAAGGACTGGAGCTGTTGGCAGAGATACACGGAGGCATATGTGGCTCCCACATAGGGTTGAGGGCCCTTGCCGGCAAGGCGTTCCAGCAAGGTTTCTTCTGGCCCACTGCCCTCCAGGATGCAACGGCACTAGTAACCAAGTGTGAAGCGTGTCAGTTCCATTCGAAGAAGCTTCATCAACCAGCTCAAGCCCTTCAAACGATTCCTCTCTCCTGGCCATTCTCGGTCTGGGGGCTCGACATCCTGGGCCCTTTCCCCCGCGCCATCGGGAGCTTTGAGTACTTGTACGTTGCAATCGACAAGTTTGCAAAGTGGCCGGAGGTGGAAGCAGTGAGGAAGGTGACAGCACAGTCAGCCGTCAAGTTCTTCAAGGGGCTAGTTTGCCGCTTTGGTGTGCCAAACAGAGTCATCACCGATAATGGCACACAGTTCACAAGCCACACCTTCATGCAATACATCCAAGACCTCGGCAGCAAGGTCTGTTTCGCTTCCGTGGCACACCCACGGAGCAATGGCCAAGCGGAGAGGGCAAACGCTGAAGAGCTGCGAGGCTTGAGGACGAAGACTTTTGACAGGCTGCACAAGAGCGGAAGGCGCTGGATTGATGAGTTGCCGGCGGTTCTTTGGTCAATCAGAACAATGCCAAATCGAGCCACCGGCCAGACACCCTTTGCCCTAGTATATGGGGCAGAAGCAGTTCTCCCCACGGAACTCATATACAGGTCACCTCGAGTGCCCGCTTATGACGAGCTTGAGCAAGAGCAATTGCGACAAGATGACGCAACGCTCCTTGAGGAAGATCGTCTTTGGGCGGCTGTGAGCCCCCCCCCCCCCCCCCCCCCCCCCCCCCCCCCCCCCCCCCCCCCCCCCCCCCCCCCCCCCCCCCCCCCCCCCCCCCCCCCCCCCCCCCCCCCCCCCCCCCCCCCCCCCCCCCCCCCCCCCCCCCCCCCCCCCCCCCCCCCCCCCCCCCCCCCCCCCCCCCCCCCCCCCCCCCCCCCCCCCCCCCCCCCCCCCCCCCCCCCCCCCCCCCCCCCCCCCCCCCCCCCCCCCCCCCCCCCCCCCCCCCCCCCCCCCCCCCCCCCCCCCCCCCCCCCCCCCCCCCCCCCCCCCCCCCCCCCCCCCCCCCCCCCCCCCCCCCCCCCCCCCCCCCCCCCCCCCCCCCCCCCCCCCCCCCCCCCCCCCCCCCCCCCCCCCCCCCCCCCCCCCCCCCCCCCCCCCCCCCCCCCCCCCCCCCCCCCCCCCCCCCCCCCCCCCCCCCCCCCCCCCCCCCCCCCCCCCCCCCCCCCCCCCCCCCCCCCCCCCCCCCCCCCCCCCCCCCCCCCCCCCCCCCCCCCCCCCCCCCCCCCCCCCCCCCCCCCCCCCCCCCCCCCCCCCCCCCCCCCCCCCCCCCCCCCCCCCCCCCCCCCCCCCCCCCCCCCCCCCCCCCCCCCCCCCCCCCCCCCCCCCCCCCCCCCCCCCCCCCCCCCCCCCCCCCCCCCCCCCCCCCCCCCCCCCCCCCCCCCCCCCCCCCCCCCCCCCCCCCCCCCCCCCCCCCCCCCCCCCCCCCCCCCCCCCCCCCCCCCCCCCCCCCCCCCCCCCCCCCCCCCCCCCCCCCCCCCCCCCCCCCCCCCCCCCCCCCCCCCCCCCCCCCCCCCCCCCCCCCCCCCCCCCCCCCCCCCCCCCCCCCCCCCCCCCCCCCCCCCCCCCCCCCCCCCCCCCCCCCCCCCCCCCCCCCCCCCCCCCCCCCCCCCCCCCCCCCCCCCCCCCCCCCCCCCCCCCCCCCCCCCCCCCCCCCCCCCCCCCCCCCCCCCCCCCCCCCCCCCCCCCCCCCCCCCCCCCCCCCCCCCCCCCCCCCCCCCCCCCCCCCCCCCCCCCCCCCCCCCCCCCCCCCCCCCCCCCCCCCCCCCCCCCCCCCCCCCCCCCCCCCCCCCCCCCCCCCCCCCCCCCCCCCCCCCCCCCCCCCCCCCCCCCCCCCCCCCCCCCCCCCCCCCCCCCCCCCCCCCCCCCCCCCCCCCCCCCCCCCCCCCCCCCCCCCCCCCCCCCCCCCCCCCCCCCCCCCCCCCCCCCCCCCCCCCCCCCCCCCCCCCCCCCCCCCCCCCCCCCCCCCCCCCCCCCCCCCCCCCCCCCCCCCCCCCCCCCCCCGGTGCCGGGAGAAGGGCCGAAAGATGAGGCAGCGGGCCGGCAGTACGCGACGAAGGCGTCGGTGTTCGCGTACTCTGATTTGACGGCCTGCCACCCGTCTCCTTCGCCTTCTCCAGCCCACCAATGCCGGCGACCCTGAGAACTTCAAGGAGCCGACGACGCATGTGATGGTGCTGCCGGCGTCGCCCAGGAATGGTGAGCCCGACGCCTAGTCGGGCCCGTCATCCTCCCGCCCGCTACCCTCGTCGTCGTTGTCGCTGTCCTCCTCATCACTCCCGCTTGAGGAAGAATCTCCATCGTCGAAGGAGCTCTCCACGCAGCAGTTTAGGCGAGTTCCAAAGTCCCCAAAGACCTTGACGAAGAGCAGGCCGTTCTCCATTAATTTGAAGTAGAGAACGAGCCCCGCCGTCAGGCTGTGGACACGAGCGAACGTCTTCCATCCGCGACAAAGGTACATGACGTGGGGAGCGGGAAAGTCGACATCGACCCGCGTCCCGCCATTCCCGCAGCCCCTCATATGCAACCTGAGGGTCTGTGGCGGGTCAAGCTCCATCTCCCGAGCAAATGGAGTGGGGAGGCGAAGGCGATGACGCGGTGGCTGGCGCAGCCTGATGAAGAACTCACGGGGCTGGTCCCCGACGTGGCCCTCCAGCAGAGGAGGCACCACTGGCGGAGGCAAGGCCGGTGCGCCGCCCCGTCCCCCTCTTCCCCGAGCACCACGGCGACCTCGGCCTCGCCCCCTCCCCCTTCCTCTCGTGGCCGGCTCCGCCGCCGCAAGATCTTGGGACGGAGGGACGCGCTGTCGAGCAGCGACCCTCGCCACCACCGTCGAAGGGCCGGCGCCCCCTCTCGCCATGGCAGATGGAAGAAAGAAGCCGAAGTGGAAGAAGGTGGATGACGAAAGAATGTGGGATGCCATCCCCCTCCCCGTCCTTATAAAGAGGCGGGATCGGGGCTCGGCCGTCCCACTCGACCAATCCGGCCATCAAAAGCACAGGGAATCAAGACCGACCCGTTGCCCCAATCAGCGACGGCCCGGTTTCCCGCTTCCACCGCCTGCCACCTTAAGGGCATGGGGGACGCGTGGCGAGCGGGCAGAATCGAAGGGACAGGTGAGGCAACCGTTCTGCACCCCATGATCGTGGGGCACGGACGCCTTGAAGACCGCAACCCGAATCCACTCAGTAAATGGGCCGCGCCTCTGCATCTCCATCTTTTTACAGGAAAGGCGCGAGCCGCCTTCTTTCCCATTTACTGTGATGTGACGCATGCGTGCGGGAACCGCCCCACGCATGACCCCCATGTCACACACAACCCTCCACATCGCGCATTCAACGCGGGTCGTGGGGAAGCGCAGCGGATGAAACAGTTACTACGGTAAAGATCCGCCCGCCTGCACGCGCACCGTTCTGGGCCTAGCCCAACAACGCATCGCGCTTATGTGTGGCCTAGGCCCGGGGGCTCCTGTCGGTGTACAAAAGTAGGGGCTCTCCTTTTGACCCCTTTACTTGTGCACGGGCAGTCAGAGCCATGCGCCGCGGCCACACTTAGCAGGGCAGAGGAGGGAAGCCGGAGGGAAGCCGAAGCACAAGACAACCAAAGCAACGCCAAGACCAGAAACACAAAGAGCAAGAGGGCCAGGTGGACCCACCCGGCAAGACCCTTGCCGGGGCGGCCTCCGCAGCCCCGGCAAGAGCCTTGCCGGGGCAACTTGCCTGACGCCAGTAGAGCGCGCCTTCTTTGAGCCCGAGGTTTCCAATGCCATCAACTACATCGGGACCAAGGCTCAGGAGGCACCTCCATGGCGGCATGCAGATCTTTGTGAAGATCATAGATACACAAGATCAGATGAGGACCCGAAGACGACGACCCTTGGCGGGATCCTAGCCGAGGAAATCCACAAGACCCCCGGCAAGCACCCTTGTCGGGGACGACCGCGGCGCCACGGTAAGACCCTTGCCGGCCCCACGGCAAGACCCTTGCCGCCCCCCCGGCAAGACCCTTGCGGGGGCATCAGCGGGGCCACAGCCAGGCCTGTGTCTGCCAAGACTCCACCGCCATCCCCATGCAGCTGCTAGCTCAACCAGCTGGGCAGGTGCCTGCGTGGCGACGAGCGGCCTCTACACCGACCCAGCAAGCACCTGCGTGGTGGCATGCAGGCCTTCGTGAAGGCCCTGCCACCGCGCCAGCTCAGCTGCCTGCCTACCTACATGGCACCACACGCCTCGTTGGCCTGGACGCGCGTCGAGGCCAGGCGAAGCGGCGACAGCTGGGATGAGCTTCCTCGCCGTCCCCAATAAAGCAAGAGGGGCACGTCGGCAGCGCATTTAATGCATTTTGTCCCGCAGCGCCCAAGGATAGACTCATCCACTGTACACCTTTCCACCTCCTGTGTGCCACTGTGGCAACCCCTTTTTCCTATAAAAGGAGGCCCGAGGCGTCCAGGTGTGACGCCCCCGATTCAATCGTACACTAATCATACACGCAAACGTGTACGATCAAGATCTGGGACTCACGGGAAGGTATCACAACACAACTCTAAACACAAATAGAAATAATTCAAGCTTCATATTACAAGCCAGGGGCCTCGAGGGCTCGAATACAAAAGCTCAAGAGCACAAGTGTTAGCGGAAGCAAATATATCTGAGTACAGACATAAGTTAAACAAGTCTGCCTTAAGAAGGCTAGCACAAACAGGGATACAACAGATCGAAAAGGCAAGGCCTCCTGCCTGGGATCCTCCTAACTACTCCTGGTCATCGGCGTCCTGGACGTAGTAGTAGGCTCCGTCCTGGTGGTAGTAGTCGTCAAAGGTGGCGTCTGGCTCCTGGGCTCCAGCATCTGGTTGCGACAACCAGAAAGAAAGGAAAGGGAGAAAAGAGGGAGAAAGCAACCGTGAGTACTCATCCAAAGTACTCGCAAGCAAGGATCTACACTACATATGCATGGGTATATGTGTAAAGAGGCAATATCGGTGGACTGAACTGCAGAATGCCAGAATAAGAGGGGGATAGCTAGTCCTGTCGAAGACTACGCTTCTGGCAGCCTCCATCTTGAAGCAGTAGAAGAGAGTAGTTGGTAAGTTAACCAAGTAACAACGTATAGCATAATCCTACCCGACGATCCTCTCGTCGCCACCCTGCGAGAGAGCGACCACCGGGTTATATCTGGCACTTGTAAGGGTGTGTTTTATTAAGTATCCAGTTCTAGTTATCATGAGGTCGGAATACAACTCCGGGTCGTCCTTTTACCGAGGGACACGGCTATTCGAATAGATAAAGTTCCCTGCAGGGGTGCACCACATAACCCAACACGCTCGATCCCCTTTGGCCGGACACACTTTCCTGGGTCATGCCCGGCCTCGGAAGATCCACACGTCACAGCCCCACCTAGGCAAAACAGAGAGGTCAGCACGCCGGACTAATCCTATGCACCCTGGGGTCTGAGCTCGTCGCCCAGTGCGCTCCTGCACGTTACGAACGCGGCCGCGAGCAGACCTAGCAACCCACTCGATCACGGCGGTTACGTCATCGCAGTCCAACACGGCGCGCGCCGCTCAGTCGCTGACGTCAAGAAAAGCTTCAGCTGATGCCACGACGCCGGGATACCCATAACTACTCCCGCGTAGTTGGTTAGTGCGTATAGGCCAATGGCCAGACTCAGGTCAAATATCCAATCTCGTTAAACGTGTTATTATGAGATCACCGCGGACAACGACCAGGGCCAGGCCCACCTCTCTCCTAGGTGGTCTCAACCTGCCCTGTCGCTCCGCCACAAAGTAACAGTCGGGGGCCGTCGGGAACCTAGGCCCACCCCCCCCCCCCCCCCCCCCCCCCCCCCCCCCCCCCCCCCCCCCCCCCCCCCCCCCCCCCCCCCCCCCCCCCCCCCCCCCCCCCCCCCCCCCCCCCCCCCCCCCCCCCCCCCCCCCCCCCCCCCCCCCCCCCCCCCCCCCCCCCCCCCCCCCCCCCCCCCCCCCCCCCCCCCCCCCCCCCCCCCCCCCCCCCCCCCCCCCCCCCCCCCCCCCCCCCCCCCCCCCCCCCCCCCCCCCCCCCCCCCCCCCCCCCCCCCCCCCCCCCCCCCCCCCCCCCCCCCCCCCCCCCCCCCCCCCCCCCCCCCCCCCCCCCCCCCCCCCCCCCCCCCCCCCCCCCCCCCCCCCCCCCCCCCCCCCCCCCCCCCCCCCCCCCCCCCCCCCCCCCCCCCCCCCCCCCCCCCCCCCCCCCCCCCCCCCCCCCCCCCCCCCCCCCCCCCCCCCCCCCCCCCCCCCCCCCCCCCCCCCCCCCCCCCCCCCCCCCCCCCCCCCCCCCCCCCCCCCCCCCCCCCCCCCCCCCCCCCCCCCCCCCCCCCCCCCCCCCCCCCCCCCCCCCCCCCCCCCCCCCCCCCCCCCCCCCCCCCCCCCCCCCCCCCCCCCCCCCCCCCCCCCCCCCCCCCCCCCCCCCCCCCCCCCCCCCCCCCCCCCCCCCCCCCCCCCCCCCCCCCCCCCCCCCCCCCCCCCCCCCCCCCCCCCCCCCCCCCCCCCCCCCCCCCCCCCCCCCCCCCCCCCCCCCCCCCCCCCCCCCCCCCCCCCCCCCCCCCCCCCCCCCCCCCCCCCCCCCCCCCCCCCCCCCCCCCCCCCCCCCCCCCCCCCCCCCCCCCCCCCCCCCCCCCCCCCCCCCCCCCCCCCCCCCCCCCCCCCCCCCCCCCCCCCCCCCCCCCCCCCCCCCCCCCCCCCCCCCCCCCCCCCCCCCCCCCCCCCCCCCCCCCCCCCCCCCCCCCCCCCCCCCCCCCCCCCCCCCCCCCCCCCCCCCCCCCCCCCCCCCCCCCCCCCCCCCCCCCCCCCCCCCCCCCCCCCCCCCCCCCCCCCCCCCCCCCCCCCCCCCCCCCCCCCCCCCCCCCCCCCCCCCCCCCCCCCCCCCCCCCCCCCCCCCCCCCCCCCCCCCCCCCCCCCCCCCCCCCCCCCCCCCCCCCCCCCCCCCCCCCCCCCCCCCCCCCCCCCCCCCCCCCCCCCCCCCCCCCCCCCCCCCCCCCCCCCCCCCCCCCCCCCCCCCCCCCCCCCCCCCCCCCCCCCCCCCCCCCCCCCCCCCCCCCCCCCCCCCCCCCCCCCCCCCCCCCCCCCCCCCCCCCCCCCCCCCCCCCCCCCCCCCCCCCCCCCCCCCCCCCCCCCCCCCCCCCCCCCCCCCCCCCCCCCCCCCCCCCCCCCCCCCCCCCCCCCCCCCCCCCCCCCCCCCCCCCCCCCCCCCCCCCCCCCCCCCCCCCCCCCCCCCCCCCCCCCCCCCCCCCCCCCCCCCCCCCCCCCCCCCCCCCCCCCCCCCCCCCCCCCCCCCCCCCCCCCCCCCCCCCCCCCCCCCCCCCCCCCCCCCCCCCCCCCCCCCCCCCCCCCCCCCCCCCCCCCCCCCCCCCCCCCCCCCCCCCCCCCCCCCCCCCCCCCCCCCCCCCCCCCCCCCCCCCCCCCCCCCCCCCGTAATATTTTCTATCTTGAGAGAAGCCTCTAGTGAAACCTCTGGCCCCGGGGTCTATTTTCCATCATATTACTTTCCGATCTACTATTTTACAATCTTTTATTTTCAGATCTATAAACCAAAAAACCCAAAAATATTTACTTTATCTTTTATTTAGTTTTACCTATCTCTATCAGATCTCACTTTTTGCAAATAACCGTGAAGGGATTGACAACCCCTTTATCGCGTTGGGTGCAAGTTGTTTGATTGTTTGTGCAGGTATTCAGTGATTTGTGCGTTGTCTCCTACTGGATTGATACCTTGGTTCGCAAACTGAGGGAAATACTTATCTCTACGTTGCTGCATCACCCTTTCCTCTTCAAGGGAAAAACCAACGCAAGCTCAAGAAGTAGCAGCTTGGAGTCACGGATGGGAGGGACCTTATAGGCTATAAAAAGGCATCTTCTGGCATGATAACCAGCAAGGTCGGGGTGCTTCGCCACCACTACACTCGACTCTTTGACATTGCAACCCAAAAATATAGGACAATGCATTGCATAGACTCACTCGATGACAAGATTAAACATACATAAGTAGACTCGAGAGTTCATTGCCTTGGCCACCGTCATCGACTTCGTTGCTCTTAACCCAGTTGGCGGAACGCCATCACCTAGATTTGGAACTCTAGCGGACAATACTCCTCTTGCTCTGCCTACTTGGCACAATTCATTGTTGTCACCAAAAATTCTCAGCGGAGAAGATTTGGAGAGCCCATGTGGAACGGAAATGTAGACTCTTCTATTGGCTTGTCCTCCATGGTAAGATTCTCACCATGGACCGATTGGCGCAACGGGGTTGACTACTTGACCCCATCTGTCACCTTTGCCTTAGGGCCGTGAGACTGTGCTCCACCTATGTTAGGATTGCTTCTTCACGATCATCGTCCACCACCAGGTGCTTGATTGGGTGGATAACGATGTCCCTCTGGAGTCGCCCTTCACCTACCAACAATAGATGCTTGGTGGGATGTCATTTTGCATCATATAGATAGTAACCATAAGCGGAGGAGCATGAGACACCTTATATACATCATGTGGAATGCCTGGAAAAAGAGGAACCGATGAATCTTCAATGACACCAGTTCAATATACATACATTGAGGTGGTGCACCTGATACTACAAAAAAAAGACACATCCGTGACATTTTGGGCCGAATGATTTTTTTTTCTGTCATGCTTATGACACTTCTATGACGATAATTGTGACAAAAACACGTATCATCATAGATGTGGTGGGCTCCTACTTCTATGAAAAAAATCATGACAGAAAATGGGCTTTTCGTCCTGGGTGGGCCGGGGACGCACCTGCATGACATTCTTTGGGCCGTCCATGACGGAAAAAAATCATGGTAGAAGCGAGAGCGAGGAAAATTTCGAGGAGTTCCCGGTTACAGTGGGTGGTCGGGGCCGAGCGATGCACGGAGGTTTGCGCGTTTCTCTTGTACATGTACGCGCGTGTGTGCGAGGCGTTGGGCTCTAACTAAACCCGAGCGAGGCATTGGGCTCTAACTGAACCCGAGCTATTGCACTAGCTACGTTACTGAACCCCGATCGATCCCTTGGCTGTTAACTGAACCCGAGTGATTCCTTCGCTACTGCTGCTAACTGAAGCCGATCAAAGCTACCTCTTGATGAACAGTCCCCGATGGGGGTTGGATGAACAGTTCCCGGTGGGGGTTGGATGAACAGGACCCCGTGGTAGTAGAGGTCGTTACCGCTGGATGAACAAGACCCCGATCGAGGAGGTGGGGGTGGATGAACAGTAACCGGTGGAGGGACCTCGTGGAGGGCTGGTTGAATAGTAGCCGGTGGAGGCTAGATGAACAGGACCCCATGGAGGGCTGGTTGGACCATAGCCGGTGGAGGCTGGATGAACTGGACCCCGTGGATGAACAGTAGCTGGTGGAGGCAGGAGGAAGTCGACGGTGGATGAACAGTAGCAGATGGAGGCTGGAGGAAGTTGACAGTGGATGAATAATAGCCCGTGGAGTCCCATTTTGCGGTACGCCACACCCCTCCTGATGAACAGGACCCCGTTTCGACCGTAGGCGCTCCAACACAAGTCCGTTTCCTCCGTTTTGCGGTATGCCACACCCCTCCCAATCAACAGCACCCCATTTCGACTGTAGGCACTCGAACAGAAGTACGTTTCCTTTGTTTTGCGGTATGCCAGACCCTTCTCGATGAACAAGACCCCGTATCGACCGTACGTGGTCGAACAGAAGGCCGTTTCCTCCATTCTGCGGTATGCCAGACCTCGTTTCGGCTGTTCTGTCCAAGCCGGTTGGCTCCCGATGAACACGCGACGCTGTTTACTCCGTTCTGACCCAGCCGGTTGGCTGCCGATGAACAGGACGACATTGATGTACGCGTTAGAGACCCCGCCCGTATGTACGTACGTAGCCGTATTTACTATCTTGCAGCGTGGTTGTACGTATGTGTACACGATATAGACGGGACTGCGTGACATGCTACGTCGGCGCCTCTACTTCAACACGTGCCGCTCCTTACTCGGCCACGGTACGTCACTGCAGAGAGACCGATCGACCGCTATGTACGTACATGTTCGCGGCCAGACAGATAGTGCTACCTTCGCTTCAACCTGGTGGGTCCCAACTGTCAGGAGGTAAGAAGGCAGTTCCTTCCGTGCAAAGATATGGTGGGTCCCAGCTATCAGGGGGGAATGCTTTTTTCGCGAAATACAGAGGCCCTTCCGGTAGGTCCAAGCTGTCAGGTGGAGGAATAATTATTTTGTGCGTAATAAGGAGGCACTTCCTTGCATGCGGCCACGGACCCAGCTGTCAGCCTCTCCACTTACAGTCCTCTTCTGATGGATGTCGTTCGTTCACCGCATTGACGACGCCGTACCGCCCGAGAGCACCAAGTTGGTGGACGACGGCGCAACCTAGGAAGGGAACGACTCAGAGCCGGGGAATACGCTGCAGTGGATGCCCACGCGGAGGGGAGTACAAGGGTTGACTGGTTCGGCTGCGGTTTGAGGCTGATGTCGCCGGAGAATAACAGGGGGTGTGGGTGGGTAGAGGGAAGGCCTGGCCAGCGGTGGGAGTAGGGTGGGGCGGTGAGGCCTGCGTGGCAGCACAGCCGGGAGGCAGGAGCTGGAGCAGGCGGCACGGCCGGCGCTGGTTTGGGCGGCTGGAGCAAGAAGACCAGAGGTTGAAGAAGCACGACGACCGTTGGATGGACATCGTACGGTCACCGCAACTAGAATCGTTTATATTGACTAAGTTGACAAAGCCCCGCATCCGCGTCAACTTAGTAGGCCCACAAGTCAGCCTCCAAATATGGTGGGACCGACCTAGCAGCGGGGGTATTCATTATTTTTGTGCGTAATAGCTGGTGGATCCGAGCTGTCAGCGGGGGGAATGTTTTTTTTTGTGAAATACAGAGGCCCTTTCGGTCGGTCCGAGCTGTCAGGAGGAGGAATCATTATTTTGCTCAATATGGAGGCACTTCCTACTTGCAAAAAAAAGGAGGCACTTCATTGCGTGCAGCCGTGGACCTAGCTGTCAGCCTCTCCACGTACAGTCCTCTTCCGATGGATGTCGTTCGTTAACCACGCTGTGCCGAGAGCACCAAGGCGGTGGACGATGGCGAGGCCAAGTAAGGGAATGACCCAGAGCCAAGGAAGACTCGGCAGTTGTTTCCCACGCGAAGTGGGTATGAGGGTTTACTTGTTCGGCCGCAGTGTGAGGCTGCCGTCACCGGAGAATAACAGAAGGTGTGGGTGAGTAGAGAGATAGCCAAGCCAGGGATGCGAGTATGGTGGGGCCGTGAGGCCTGCCTGGCAGCATAGCCCGCCACGGGAGGCGGGAGCAGGCGGTTCCGCCGGCGCTGGTTTGGGCGGCTGGAGCAGGAAGATCAGAGGCTGAAGAAGCACGATTGCCGTTAGATTGACATCTAACTGTCTGACACTGGTAGAGTCGATTGTTAACTAAGTTACTTTGTTGAGAAACCTTGTGTACGCATGAACTTAGTAGGCCCACAAGTCAGCCTACAAATCTGTGGCAGACAACATAGAGCCCATTTGCTTTTTTTTTTAATAATTTGCAGCCCATTTGCTAATTCTTAAGGAATTTATTACAGCCCATTTTCTGCCCAGGACCACGGTCAAAAAGTTCAACCTTATTTTGCATATTTCAGTGGAGTCCGAACTATTTTAATCCAGAAATGATAAACATTTATTTTTTAAGAACTTATTGATTTGCCAAATAAAATATCATTTTATTTTTGTAAGCTAATAAGACGTGGGACAATTGAGTTGGTTTTAGGGAAAACCAGTGGTAAAAAAATCAGCGCTGGGAGGGAAAACAAAATAAAATAAAATAAGGATGTAAAGATGAAAAGGGAACTGTATGTATTTTCAATATAATAATACGTGTATATGAAATAGTAAAACTATAGGTAGATATTAGAAAACGGAAGTAGGACATGGCGTTTCAAGAGGAAAATAGAACTGGGCCGTGTGTTTGATTCAGTAAAAAAACTGCCTGCGGATGTTCTAAGAGAAAATATAACTAAGGCTGGCGAGTCAGGGGCCAGTTGATACCTGCTGGATCTTTGTGCCCCATTGTCGTCATGGGCTGGGCCTGTTAAAAACAAAACCAAGCCTGGGCAGTCTACAGGCCAGTTGAAACTTGCTCGACATGAAAAAACAATATACCTGTTGGATCCCAGTTATCAGTTTGTACTTGCAGAATTCTCTCATTTATTGACTACGTTGAAAACTTCATGGGTTTCACCGTCTCAGATATCAGCATTATTTTTCCATCGTGATAATAAGTGCATGCACTTGCTTGCGTACGGCCATGGACCTGCTGGTTCCCTACGGTTAGGCTTTGTTTGGACAGCCATCTTGTGGTTCCACGGACAAATGTCATGCAAATCGGATGGTTTTCAGTGAAAGCGGACTAAATTCATTGCATTTTACATATTTATTTTCATTATGGAATATTTTACATATTTCAACTAATAATAACTGACTAGGCCTTTTTTAGTCCATGGGAGGCGCTTCACGATCGAGGCCGTGACACTTAATTGTTCTGGAAGGCCCAAATCCATCGCTCCTCTCTTTTAACAATTTGCAGCTGGGCTTGGCATGCCACAACCCAGTTCCGACGTGCTGCATCCAACTATCAGCCTGTGAAACTGGATGGATCCCCTGCGTACTTCGAAGATGTAATTTTTTTGGAGAACTTGGAATTCGAACGGCATGTGCTTATGCTACCCATCAAATAAAAATCAGGTGCCTGAAAACTCATTCCGAAACAAATGATTTAGCTTTATATCCACGTCGACCCTCGACATGATGGTTGGAAGCAAATGCCAAGTTCATACCGAAAGATCCTTTACAACAATACCAACTTGCAGATGACCAGGTAGTACAAGTACCAATACCAAACTAACTTATAATCTTTTTAGTCCTGGCCCTAGTGTTGGTATGGTATAAAATCTTGCAGAGGACCAGCTCCCGCTCCTTCTCTTGCTCCATGTCCCCGAGGTGGTACTGGTGGATCACCTAGTTGGTCCTCTGTTGGTCGAAGTTCTTGTTGGTGTGCAGCACCAGAACCTTTGTGTTGCCCGTCTGCCGGCCGTTGACCATCACCGGCAAGGTATTGCCGGTCTTGTGCCACATCGTGTGCATGCCGCACTCCGACTGTATCTTGTGATGCATCCGTGTGCCCCTTTTGAATGCCCTGGAGTTGCGTTGGAAGAAATGCTTGCTTAGGCCACTCAGTGTGATACCTGCAGTATTGGCGAATACATGTTTTAGGGTATGTAGTTGGCATTTTCATAACATCTTTGGCATGTTGCAGTCACTTGTTTCACTTTTTATTAACTGTCAAATTGTAATTGCTTCACTAGGTCTGCGTCTAAAAAGAAAAATAGAGCTATAAACAAAGGAATATGTTTGTGCAAGTAGACGGCTGATCGGTGTCTCACCTGGAAGTTTCTCAGGATGGGTGTAGCATATGTCGTGCTCGCTGCCGATGGTTGGTATGAACAAATCGATGAGAGGGTGAGATCTCGCGCTATCAGCACTCACTTTGGCCTCAAGGTGCTCGATCAGCTCCTGATCCATGGGATCGAACTTGACGCCAGCCGGCAGCACCGGCCAATCCTTCTTGGACTTGCATCGGTTAATTCCAGTTAAATGGTACTCAATGTATGATCAATCAACTATTTTAAGTAAATGATGAAAGATTTCGACAGATAAGTGGTACTCCAAATCTAAAGTCCACAATAACTGAACAAACTGGGGGTCTCGGCTTCATTACTACATGTAGACTCTAAACACTTGAAAACCCCCATAAAGATCAAAATCATCATACAGGGCGACGGGACGAATACTCACAGGAGCGGCCTCGCTGGTTCCTTCCTTCATCCGGCTAGCTTGAAGAGCAGCCTTGTTGAGATCAATTTTTTTAGTGTCTTCCTTTTGACTACTTGCAATGAAGTATAGCAACTCCAGTAGCTCATCGCTCATCGTACCAATGGATCGGAACAAGGCGGCGGCTGGGAGGCGGGGAGACTGGGAGAGAATGGGAGAGTGATTTTGTAGAGAATGCGAGAGTGATGTTGTAGTACGAGAGGGGTGAGGCTCACTTTGGTGGACCGAACACGCCGCCACGACTCTTGTGTCACCTCACACGCAGCGTGTTGTCACGTCAATTCAATGTGAGGACATGATGAATATTTTGACCGACATATACTAATACTACTGTACTACTTACTAGTCGTATTTAGTGTCACATTTTAACCATAGGTTTAACTAACAAAATGTCAATGCATGTCACCAAAAGTTATACCATTGGAAACTATGTTCAAATACGAATCCAATGATATAATTTTTTGTGACATACATTAACATTTAGTTAGTTAAATTTATGGTCAAAATTTGACACAAATTACGAAGGGGACCAATAAACCAGGAGGGAGGTAGTAGTAAGAGTAGCGCAATATACGATATAGAGGACTAGTATGTAACATCCCCAGCCTCACACCACAGTGATCACCCTCTGATCATGCCAAGTCACCATGATTAACTATGCTTGATCATCATTGCATCATATCTCATTTCCATTTCCAATTCAAATGCAAAGTAAAAAAAAGTTGTTCAAATCAGAAACTAAAATGTCCATTAATTAGAAAATAATTCAAAAGCAATTATAAAATTGAAACCAACCTTAATGGGATTAGTTAAGTGACTCTAACAACCTCAAACAGTGGCTAAAAGCAACATTTGATAACCTTTTTATTAATCCAAATTAAATATTAAATAGTATTTTACCCAAACTAGTTTTTGGTGTTAGAATATACTGCACTGCCATTTATGAGCTCGGCCACATATTTTACAAAAGCCATTTAGTACTCAAACAATTTGAAAGCAGAAAAGAAAACAGAAAACAGAAAACCAGAAATAGAAAATAAGAAATAGAAAAAGGGAGAGCTACTGTGCACTTAGGCCTGCTGCTACAGGTTTGGGCCCAGCCCACCTGGACGGTCATCTCCCTCGATCACTCGCTGTCACTCACCGGTCCCGGCACGCACTCGCTCGCCTCGCTGTCGCCCATCCGCCGGTTCCGGCGAGTATAAGAACCCCCCTCACCCTCTCCTCCTTCCCCCGAACCCTAGCAGCCCCCACTCCTCCCCGTTCCCCTCTCCTCTCTCGATCTGGCTCCTCCACCGAACGGAGCCATCGCCGTCGCTCGACACCACCGCGGCCACCAAGCTCCTCCGGCCCCGCTGATCCGTACGGGAGCTCCAGCATCGTCGACTCCTTCGTTTGGAGCCTCTGGACCGCGCTGGGGCCACCGGAGTGCCTGCCACGACTCTGTCTTCCTCCTCTGCTCCGCTGTCGCCATCGCCAGAATCCGCCGCCCCGAGCCTCCCCCGAGCCCATTTAAGCACAACTACAGACCCGCGGTGAGCACTGCGCCGTAACCCCCCTCTTTCCCCTCTCCTTCCGCGCCCGTAGCCACCCTCGTCACCATGGCCGAGCTCATCATCGCCGTTCTGCTCCGCCGTTCCGGCCACCGCATGCGCCACCCTCGCCTGAGCAGCGTGCCGACCTCCTGGAGCTCCCAGCAGCCAAAACCGTGCACGTCCGCAGTCCTGCGACGCCCGTAGCACTGTTTTCACCCGAACCCGTACTCCGGCCGCCGCATTCGTGCTCGTCGCCGTTGGCTTAGGCCACCCTACGGCCAGCCACTGCTACCGATAGACGCGCCTCATCACGCTCGTTCGAATGCCGCAAGTTCCGCTGCAAATCACGCACCGTAGCCGAAATCCGAGCATCTCCCGTGCGCGCTGCCGTCGTTTTGGTCGCCGGCGGCTAAACGCCGGCGCGCCACCACGATTATGCCGGCTAGGCCCACTCGCCTGGCCATTAGCTCCTAAACTAGCCTCTAAATACCCACTGACACATGGGCCCCACTATAGCTGATTAGGGTTAGTTTAAATAAACTGTTAACTAAATACTGTCACTGACATTTGGGCCCCACCCCGCTAACTAGCTAATTAGGTTGATTTAAAACCCTGTTAAACTAACAGAGACTGACCACTGGGTCCCACTGGACCCAGTTGACCAGTCAACCAGCTGACTAGGCTGGACCCAGTCAATGACAGGTGGGTCCCACTGGACCCACTGTCCAGTCAACGCTGACCCAGTCAACTGCTGATTGTGCAGTTGACTGGGCCCACTGTCGGCCACACCAGCACTCTGCTGGGTGCACTAGTGGGTACACGTAGCATTTTCAGTTTGAAATAATTTGAATTAATAATAAAACAGAAAATCCATAATATAAATTAAACTTTAGAAAATCATAGAAAATAAACCGTAGCTCAGATCGAAAAACTTTCTACATGAAAGTTGATCAGAACGACGAGACGAATCCGACCGTGGCGTCGGTTTCCATGTCGAGACCCTCTACGGAGGTGAACCCGTAACTTTCCTTCCGTTTCCGATAGATGAATAGTGCATATACACCGGTTAATAAATCCCACTTTAATCCTAAAATAACTAACATGACTTAGATGCATCTTTAGGCAACCCTGCACTGCATCTTAGGCATAGCATGCTCTGTGTTGCATATGTTTGCTGTGTATTTATCTGTTTCCTCCCCCTCTTCTCTCTTGGTAGACCCCGACACCGACGTAGTCCCGGAGGCCGACGCAGCTCCGGAGGTCGACTACGCTCCTGACGACCAGACCCTTGCCGCAGAGCTTCCAGGAACGCACCCCCCTTTTGAGCATACCGATATCGCCTATTCTTCTCTCTCTTATGCTTGCATTAGAAGTTGCTGTTGTTACTGTTATCCTATTTCTGCTGCATAGCCTGTTTATTGCAACCTGCTGTTGTTACCTACATGCTTATCCTAAACTGTTTAGTATAGACTGGGTAGAGACCCATCAGAGACCCCCACTTTGCCCCGACTGCTTCGCTGGATTATCAGAAGACCCGATCAACGGGATCGAAGACCAGGCCCCGGCACCGCACATCACTTCCCCCTTAGTTGCTCAACGCTACTAGGTTACTATCGAGTGCCGAGGGTGATACCTCGTCAGCACTTCTGATGACAACCTTGTAGGTTAGTTAATCGGTCGTGGTCATCGAGAGTGATTCCTCCTTCTCCACTCCCGGTAACGACGCTGTCGTGCAACTCCTCAAGAGTGGACCTCGAGGGTGATTCCTCCTTAGTTCAGCTTGACAGATACATCGAGCGGGAACCCATCGAGGGTGATTCCTCAGGTTTCCCCTTCGGTGTTAGACACACGAATATTATGGTTCCTATGACTTTACACTGAACCATGTTACTAAAGATGGGTTGACCCTGAGGGGTACCCGCGCGAGCATATTTGCGAGTGATGTGGAGACGGGTTGACCTGGAAGGTGCCCGCGAGATAATTACGAGGCGCGGCCAGGCATTCTTAGCCCTTGCAGCAAGTCCTCGAGACGGGGCGACGGGGTCACATCGATCGTGAGTCTCTGCTCGTTACTGCGCGCTCCTAATCCACTAACGGTTTGGATATTTGATCTGAGGGGCCTCTGGTCCGATAGCACTAACCATCACGTGGGCATAGTATGGGCATTCTGCATCGTATACATTAGCCAAGCTTAATAGATGTCAGTAAGGAGCGGCACACACTGGGTTGGACTGGTAACGCCCTGCACTTGTATAAGGGGGGCTAGGTATGCTCACCGACGGTGCATGTAACGTGCAGGAGTTCCTGGGGCGATGGCCCAAGACCCCTGGGGGCATAGGTTAGTCCGGTGTGCTGACCTCTCTATTAAGTCTAGGTCGGGTTGCGGCGTATTGTTTGGCCGAGGCCGGGCATGACCCAGTACAGTGTGTCCGGCCGAAGTTAAGCAAGCGTGATGGGTAAATTGGTGCACCCCTGCAGGGAAGAGAACATCTATTGATAGCCTGTCCTACGGTAACGGACACTCGGAGTTGTATCCCGATCGATACAACTAGAACTGGATACTTGTGATGAGAACTGGATAGTATGGCTCTGGGATTGCTTTCTCGCAGGGAGTCGAGAAAGGATCTCTGGGCGAGGTTGATGACACTACTACTACTTTACTTTATGCTAATCTGCACTCTTCTAATGCTGCAAGACCGCTGAAGATGCTAGTCGTCGATAGGATTAGGCTTTCCCCTCTATTCTGGCATTTCTGCAGCCCAGTCCACATATACAGCCTTCCTTCGAAAATGTTGCATATGTAGTGTAGATCCTTGCTTGCTGAGTACTTCAGATGAGTACTCATGATTGCTTTGCTTTCTTTTTCTCCCCATATCCTTTTGGTGCATCCAGATGACGGAGCCCCTGAGACCAATGCCCCCGCTGATGGCTACTACTAGTACCCTCTCGGCGAGTACTACTACGAGGAGCCGACCGACGACCAGGAGTAGGATTTGGAGGGTCCTAGGGAGGAGGCCTACGCCTTTCGATCGTAGTGTTTTCTTTTGCCCCGCCTTCTTAAAGGCTTATTCTGTGTTTTCTTTTATATCTGTACTCAGATATCTGATGCTTCCGCTGATGATTGTGTGCGAGCTTATGTATTCGAGCCCTCGAGGCCCCTGGCTTGTAATATAAAGCTTGTATTATTTTAATTCATGTCTAGAGTTGTGTTGTGTTATCTTCAAGTGAGTCCTAGGCTTGATCGTGTGCATTTGCGTGTATGGTTAGTGCACGATTAAGCCGGGGTCGTCACAGGTTGGTATCAGAGCCGACTGCCTGTAGGAACCCCCCTTTCCAACTCCTTGGCCGAAGTTGAGTCTAGTAACCGAAAACTGTTTTACTAACTTGGTTATGTGGGTTACGGGCCCACGTCGCCAATTGGGTGGTGTTAGGATCTTTTATTCCCCGTCTTTACTCTGGGACTCTGATCTCTCTTTTACTCGGGTTAAAGATTTTACTAACTCTGGCATTAGGTTCTTGTAACCTTTTCCTCCCGGAGAGCCCCTTCACTACAGATGATCGTCTGCCCCATCAGAAGACTCTGAAGATACTCCTCGATGATTCCCGAGACCCTGTGCCCACAACTTTGCAGTTCCTGACCACCGATAAATCCTGACGAATAACTACTTACACTCGTCGTACATATATTCATTCCAGTTACTCTTTTGTTCCATCCGACATATCGAAATACTATCTGACATTTCAAAAATTCTCTGAACCCACTGCCTTGCAGTTCCTTTCCGCCTGAACATACTTACGAATAATTCCTCTCATTTCCGAGGATCCATTCATCCCCAGTTGTTCTTGTGTTTCACGAAATACTTCATATTGCTATCCGATCTCCCGAAGATCCTCTGCAGCCTAGTGCTCCCGAAAGTCTTGCCTGCCTGCATTATGGAAAAATCCATATGTATCGCAATATTCATTAGCATTCCTTGTCATTATCATTCCGAGTCTATTGATTCAATATGAATAAGAGTAATCCCTATCATCCGTCGATTCCTAGAATTCATCTTTCCGGCTCAGACATCATTCTGGATATGAGCTGGTTCTCGGTAAATCAATCCTTGATTGATTGGCCATCTAATTCTATTCTACATACTCATCTTTTTATCAGAGCCTCTGCCTCTTATCCCCCGATTTTCGAATCGTAAACCCTTCGTATTCAAGCTTCGGCTTATTCAGATGTTTCCATAAATCGATTCCTTTGCATCCCTTCTTCTTCTGGTTGAGTACCGATACTCACATCAGATCCTTCATGGACGACCTGATCTTTTGGTGGTTTACTATCCGTCAGCTCCTTCGTATTTTAACTCATTGACGACTTTCCCCTGATACAAAATGCCTCTGGCGAATTGTATCATGTACTCCGAATCGCCAGCCTTTTGCTTTCGAGCGTATACTGTCGCTCCTGTTATTGTGTTCTATAGGTTCGTAAAAATGTCCCGAAGGGTTGAACCTATGCTTTCCCTAATTCGTGTGAACCCGAAAGTTATGCGAGTCATACTCTTCTGGTGCTTCACCAGATAAATTTTCAGCACTACAATTTCTTCGAAAACGAGAAGTGAATGAAAGGTTATGCATTGGAGAAGTGGGAGTCGACCTTGAACTTGTGTTCATGCCCCTGGACCCGATGTAGAATTTATCATGGAAGCTGCTCGTAAAAATAATTATTTCCTTGGTACAAGTTCATCTTGTATCTATGAATTGATCCTTTGCAATCATGGTTCTGACCATATTTTCTCCTTGATTTCATTTCCCGGACAAGCTAAAGCACTTGTCTTCTGCAAATCAATATGCCTGACCAACCTCTATACTGAACTACCTCGAGTATTACACCCCGCTACTATCTCGAGGATATCATCCTATCGTACCACATCCTAGGAATTTTCCGATGGAGTGATACTTTTCCCTGACATAGTCACTCCACGGGTCTGGGTTGTCGTCAACCGAGACCACTGAACAATGAATCAATTCCGCTCAGTTATTCAATACCCCTAGTACTTGTGGCTGGGAAGTTTATTACCCCATCACATCATTCCTAGCCTGATCAGCTATATGCTTGTCGTGCTAAATTCTAACTGTGCTACCTGGCCTTTCTTCCCAGAGCACAGTTTTCGACCATGAGCTAAGCTTATGTCGATCTTCCCCATCTTATCAATTCACCTCGAACAACAAGCTTGACTTCGAGTTTGTGTCGTAACCATCCCTGCCTCTCGATGATTTGTGTTGTCATCGACACCATCCTTGACTTCTTACCAACACAGACTTGGTCATGTTTTGCTATGACATTGAGTTTTCTGCTATTCTTGTAATTGTTCCTTTGTATCTCTTGTGATCTTTCGATCCAACCCTTACTTGAAACACCATGTTATCGCTACCTCGAAGCATGACTATGGTATTCCGAATATCATTGAGAACAGTGAAAACGCAACGTTGCATGTCCCTCCATCAATTATCCAAACATCGTTGTATGGGTAATATCATGATTCTTCCTTCGCCCCTTTATCTAAATGCGTTTGAACTTGCTGTCCTATCATATATATCATGCTTCGCCTTTCCTTGGAAAGGATATGCTCCTAGTTCATGTGAGGAAACACATTTTCCTTTCCAATGGTCTGTTTAATTCTGATAATCACATTTTCCTTTCCTACGGCCAGCCACCGCTACCGATCGATGCGCCTCATCGTGCTCGTTCGAATGCCGCAAGTTCCGCTGCAAATCACGCACCGTAGCCGAAATCTGAGTATCTCCCGTGCGCGCCGCCGTCGTTTTGGTCGCCGGCGGCTAAACGCCAGCGCGCCACCACGATTATGCCGGCCGGGCCCACTCGCCAGGCCATTAGCTCCTAAACTAGCCTCTAAATACCCACTGACACATGGGCCCCACTGTAGCTGATTAGAGTTAGTTTAAATAAACTGTTAACTAAATACTGTCACTGACATTTGGGCCCCACCCCGCTAACTAGCTAATTAGGTTGATTTAAAACCCTGTTAAACTAACAGAGCCCCCCCCCCCCCCCCCCCCCCCCCCCCCCCCCCCCCCCCCCCCCCCCCCCCCCCCCCCCCCCCCCCCCCCCCCCCCCCCCCCCCCCCCCCCCCCCCCCCCCCCCCCCCCCCCCCCCCCCCCCCCCCCCCCCCCCCCCCCCCCCCCCCCCCCCCCCCCCCCCCCCCCCCCCCCCCCCCCCCCCCCCCCCCCCCCCCCCCCCCCCCCCCCCCCCCCCCCCCCCCCCCCCCCCCCCCCCCCCCCCCCCCCCCCCCCCCCCCCCCCCCCCCCCCCCCCCCCCCCCCCCCCCCCCCCCCCCCCCCCCCCCCCCCCCCCCCCCCCCCCCCCCCCCCCCCCCCCCCCCCCCCCCCCCCCCCCCCCCCCCCCCCCCCCCCCCCCCCCCCCCCCCCCCCCCCCCCCCCCCCCCCCCCCCCCCCCCCCCCCCCCCCCCCCCCCCCCCCCCCCCCCCCCCCCCCCCCCCCCCCCCCCCCCCCCCCCCCCCCCCCCCCCCCCCCCCCCCCCCCCCCCCCCCCCCCCCCCCCCCCCCCCCCCCCCCCCCCCCCCCCCCCCCCCCCCCCCCCCCCCCCCCCCCCCCCCCCCCCCCCCCCCCCCCCCCCCCCCCCCCCCCCCCCCCCCCCCCCCCCCCCCCCCCCCCCCCCCCCCCCCCCCCCCCCCCCCCCCCCCCCCCCCCCCCCCCCCCCCCCCCCCCCCCCCCCCCCCCCCCCCCCCCCCCCCCCCCCCCCCCCCCCCCCCCCCCCCCCCCCCCCCCCCCCCCCCCCCAACTGTTTAGTATAGGCTGGGTAGAGACCCATCAGAGGCCCCCACTTTGTCCCGACTGCCTCGCTGTATTATCAAAAGACCCGATCAACGGGATCGAAGACCAGGCCCCGGCACCGCACATCACTTCCCCCTTAGTTCCTCAACGCTACTGGGTTACTATCAAGTGCCGAGGGTGATACCTCGTCAGCACTACTGATGACAACCTTGTAGGTTAGTTAATCGGTCGTGGTCATCGAGGGTGATTCCTCCTTCTCCACTCCCGGTAACGACGCTGTCGTGCAACTCCTCAAGAGTGGACCTCGATGGTGATTCCTCCTTAGTTCATCTTGACGGATACATCGAGCGGGAACCCATCGAAGGTGATTCCTCAGGTTTCCCCTTTGGTGTTAGACACACGGATATTATGGTTACTATGACTTTACACTAAACCATGTTACTAAAGATGGGTCACCCCTGAGGGGTACCCGCGCGAGCATATTTGCGAGTGATGTGGAGACGGGTTGACCTGGAGGGTGCCCACGAGATAATTACGAGGCGCGGCCGGGCATTCTTAGCCCTTGCAGCAAGTCCTCGAGACGGGGTGACGGGGTCACATCGATCGTGAGCCTCTGCTCGTTACCGCGCGCTCCTAATCCACTAACGGTTTGGATATTTGATCCGAGGGGCCTCTGGTCCGATAGCACTAACCATCACGTGGGCATAGTATGGGCGTTCTGCGTCGTATACATCAGCCGAAGCTTAATAGACGTCAGTAAGGAGCGGCACACGCTGGGTTGGACTGGTAACGCCCTGCACTTGTATAAGGGGGGCTAGGTCTGCTCACCGGCGGTGCACGTAACGTGCAGGAGTTCCCGGGGCGATGGCCCAAGACCCCTGGGGGCATAGGTTAGTCCGGCGTGGTGACCTCTCTATTAATTCTAGGTCGGGTTGTGGCGTATCGTTTGGCCGAGGCCGGGCATGACCCAGTATAGTGTGTCCAGCCGGAGTTAAGCGAGCGTGGTGGGTAAGTTGGTGCACCCCTGCAGGGAAGAAAACCTCTGTCGATAGCCTGTCCCACGGTAATGGACACTCGGAGTTGTATCCCGATAGATACAACTAGAACTGGATACTTGTGATGAGAACTGGATAGTATGGCTCTGGGATTGCTTTCTCGCAGGGAGTCGAGAAAGGATCTCTGGGCGAGGTTGATGACACTACTACTACTTTACTTTATGCTAATCTGCACTCTTCTACTGTTGCAAGACCGCTGAAGATGCTGAAGATGCTAGTCGTCGATAGGATTAGGCATTCCCCTCTATTCTGGCATTTCTGCAGCCCAGTCCACATATACAGCCTTCCTTTGAAAATGTTGCATATGTAGTATAGATCCTTGCTTGCTGAGTACTTCGGATGAGTACACACGATTGCTTTGCTTTCTTTTTCTCCCCATATCCTTTTGGTGCATCCAGATGACGGAGCCCCTGAGACCGTTGCCCCCGCCGACGGCTACTACTACTACCCTCCCGGCGAGTACTGCTATGAGGAGCCGATCGACGACCAGGAGTAGGATTCGGAGGGAGATACGTCCATTTTGCATCTTGTTTTCCTACTATTATGTATGATGTTTTTATGCATAATAATGCTTTTTGGAGTAATTCTAATGCCTTTTCTCTCATAATTTGCAAGGTACACACAAAGAGGGAGAATTCTGGCAGCTGGAAATCTGGACCTGAAAAGGCTACTTGAGGCTACCTATTCTTCACAACTCCAAACAAGCTGAAACTTTACGGAGATTTTTTATGGAATATTTGAAGAATATTGGAGCAAATAAGTACCAGAGGGGGCACACCAGGTGGGCACAACCCACCTGGGCGTGCCAGGGAGCCCAGGCGCGCCCTGGTGGGTTGTGCTCACCCAGGCCCACCTCCGGTGCCCAACTTCTGGTATATAAGTCATTTTGACATAGAAAAAATAAGGATAGGACTTTCGGGATGGAGCGCCGCCGTCTCGAGGCGGAACTTGGGCAGGAGCACTTTTGCCCTCAGGCGGAGCGATTCCGCCGGGGGAACTTCCCTCCCAGAGGGGGAAATCATCGTCATCATCATCACCAACAACTCTCCCATCTTGGGGAGGGCAATCTCCATCAACATATTCAAAAGCACCATCTCATCTCAATCCCTAGTTCATCTCTCGTGTTCAATCTTGTTACCGAAACTATAGATTGGTGCTTGTGGGTGACTAGTAGTGTTGATTACATCTTGTAGTTGATTACTATATGGTTTATTTGGTGGAAGATCCCCCCCCCCCCCCCCCCCCCCCCCCCCCCCCCCCCCCCCCCCCCCCCCCCCCCCCCCCCCCCCCCCCCCCCCCCCCCCCCCCCCCCCCCCCCCCCCCCCCCCCCCCCCCCCCCCCCCCCCCCCCCCCCCCCCCCCCCCCCCCCCCCCCCCCCCCCCCCCCCCCCCCCCCCCCCCCCCCCCCCCCCCCCCCCCCCCCCCCCCCCCCCCCCCCCCCCCCCCCCCCCCCCCCCCCCCCCCCCCCCCCCCCCCCCCCCCCCCCCCCCCCCCCCCCCCCCCCCCCCCCCCCCCCCCCCCCCCCCCCCCCCCCCCCCCCCCCCCCCCCCCCCCCCCCCCCCCCCCCCCCCCCCCCCCCCCCCCCCCCCCCCCCCCCCCCCCCCCCCCCCCCCCCCCCCCCCCCCCCCCCCCCCCCCCCCCCCCCCCCCCCCCCCCCCCCCCCCCCCCCCCCCCCCCCCCCCCCCCCCCCCCCCCCCCCCCCCCCCCCCCCCCCCCCCCCCCCCCCCCCCCCCCCCCCCCCCCCCCCCCCCCCCCCCCCCCCCCCCCCCCCCCCCCCCCCCCCCCCCCCCCCCCCCCCCCCCCCCCCCCCCCCCCCCCCCCCCCCCCCCCCCCCCCCCCCCCCCCCCCCCCCCCCCCCCCCCCCCCCCCCCCCCCCCCCCCCCCCCCCCCCCCCCCCCCCCCCCCCCCCCCCCCCCCCCCCCCCCCCCCCCCCCCCCCCCCCCCCCCCCCCCCCCCCCCCCAGTGGAATTTGGTAAGGAAACGTTTATATAGTGTGCTGAAATTTACTGTCACTTGTTACTATGGAAAATAATCCTTTGAGGGGTTTGTTCGGGGTATCTTCACCTCGAACGGAACCACAATTAGCTACCCCTCAACCTACTGCACCTACTGAAAACATTGAATATGAAATTCCTTCGGGTATGATAGAACAACTGCTAGCTAATCCTTATGTAGGAGATGGAACCGAACATCCTGATATGCACTTAATATATGTAGAACAAATTTGTGGATTGTTTAAGCTTGCAGGTTTACCCGGAGATTAAGTTATGAAAAAGGTTTTCCATTTATCTTTGAAGGGAAAAGCATTGGCATGGTATAGGCTATGCGATGATATTGGATCTTGGAATTGGAATCGATTGAAATTGGAGTTCCACCAAAAAATTTATCCTATGCATCTAGTTCATCATGATCGGAATTATATATATAATTTTTGGCCTCGTGAAGGAGAAAGTATCGCTCTAGCTTGGGGGAGGCTTAATTCAATGTTATATTCATGCCCCAACCATGAGTTCTCAAGAGAAATTATTATCCAGAACTTTTATGCTCGGCTTTCTCGTGATGATCAATCCATGCTTGATACTTCTTGTACTGGTTCTTTTATGAAGAAGACTATTGAATTCCGGTGGGATCTTTTGGAAAGAATTAAACACAACTCCGAAGATTGGGAACTCGACGAAGGTAAAGAGTTAGGTATTAAGCTTAAGTATGATTGTGTTAAATCTTTTATGAATACCGATGCTTTTCAAAAGTTTAGCACTAAATATGGACTTGACTCGAAGATAGTAGCCTCCTTTTGTGAATCAGTTGCTACTCATGTTGATCTCCCTAAGGAGAAGTGGTTCAAATTTCACCCACCTATTAAAGAAGAAGTTAAAGAACCGGTACCAATTAAAGAGGAAACCATAATTTATAATGTTGATCCAGTTGTTCCTACTGCTTATATTGAGAAACCACCTTTCCCTGTTAGGATAAAGGAACATGCTAAAGTTTCAACTGTGGTTAACAAAAGTTATATTAGAACACCTAAACCTGATGAACAAATTAAAGTAGAACCTAGTGTTGCTATGATTAAGGATCTCCTAGAAGAAAACATAGATGGGCATGTTATTTACTTCTGTGAAGAAGCTGCTAGAATTGCCAAACCTGATAAAAAGGATAATCATAGACCTGTTGTTGGCATGCCTGTTGTCTCAGTTAAACTAGGAGATCACTGTTATCATGGTCTATGTGACATAGGTGCTAGTGTGAGTGCTATTCCTTATTGCTTATATCAAGAAATTATGAATGACATAGCACCCGCGGAAATAGAAGACATAGATGTTACTATTAAACTTGCTAATGGAGACACCATATCACCAATTGGGATTGTTAGAGATGTTGAAGTCTTGTGTGGGAAAATAAAATACCCTACTGATTTCCTTGTTCTTGGTTCCCCACAAGATGACTTGTGTCCCATTATCTTTGGTAGACCTTTCTTGAACACCATTAATGCTAAAATGGATTGTGAAAAACAAACTGTCGGTGTTAGCTTTGGTGATGAGTCTCATGAGTTTAAATTTTCCAAGTTTAGTAGAAAGCTTCATGAAAAAGAATTGCCTAGTAAGGATGAAATAATTGGTCTTGCTTCTATTGTTGTGCCTCCTACTGATCCTTTAGAACAATATTTGCTAGACCATGAAAATGATTTACATATGCATGAGAGAAATGAAATAGATAAGATTTTCTTTCAACATCGTCCTCTGCTTAAACACAATTTGCCTAGTGAAACTCTAGGAGGTCCTCCTCCACCTAAAGGTGATCGTGTGTTTGAATTAAAACAATTGCCAGACACTTTGAAATATGCTTATCTTGATGAAAAGAAGATATATCCTGTTATTATTAGCGCTAACCTTTCAGAACATGAAGAAGAAAGATTATTGAAAGTTCTAAGGAAGCACCGAGCTGCTATTAGGTATACTCTTGATGATTTAAAGGGCATTAGTCCCACTCTATGTCAGCACAAGATTAATATGGAACCTGATGCTAAACCCGTTGTCGATCACCAACGTCGGTTAAATCCGAAAATGAAGGAAGTGGTAAGAACGGCAATCTTAAAACTTCTGGAAGTAGGTATAATCTATCCTATAGCTGATAGTAGATGGGTAAGTCCTGTTCATTGTGTTCCTAAGAAAGGAGGTATTACTGTTGTTCCTAATGATAAGAATGAACTTATTCCACAAAGAATTGTTACAGGCTATAGAATGGTAATTGGTTTCAGAAAATTAAATAAAGCAACTAGAAAAGATCATTACCCTCTGCCTTTTATTGATCAAATGCTAGGAAGATTATCTAAGCACACACACTTTTGTTTCCTTGATGGATATTCTGATTTTTCACAAATACCTGTTTCTCAACCTGATCAAGAAAAGACCACTTTCACTTATCCCTTTGGAACTTATGCTTATAGACGTATGCCTTTTGGTTTATGCAATGCACCTGCTACCTTTCAAAGATGTATGAATGCTATATTCTCTGACTTTTGTGAAAAGATTGTTGATGTTTTCATGGATGACTTCTCTGTTTATGGGAAGTCTTTTGATGATTTTTTAAGCAATCTTGATCGAGTTTTGCAGAGATGCGAGCAAACAAATCTTGTCTTGAATTGGGAGAAGTGCCACTTTATGGTTAATGAAGGTATTGTTTTGGGCCATAAAATTTCTGAAAAAGGTATTGAAGTGGACAAAGTTAAGGTTGATGCAATTGAGAAAATGCCATGTTCTAAAGATATCAAAGGTATTCATAGTTTCCTAGGTCATGCTGGTTTCTATAGGAGATTTATCAAAGACTTTTCTAAAATTTCTAGGCCTCTTACAAACCTTTTGCAAAAGGATGTTCCTTTTATTTTTGATGATGATTGTTTAGAAGCCTTCGAAACACTCAAGAAAGCCTTAATTTTTGCACCTATTGTTCAACCACCTGATTGGAACTTGCCTTTTGATATTATGTGTGATGCTAGTGATTATGCTGTTGATGCTGTTCTAGGACAAAGAGTTGATAAGAAACTGAATGTTATTCATTATGCTAGTAAAACTCTAGACAGTGCACAATGGAATTATGCTACTACTGAAAAGGAATTTCTAGCAGTGGTGTTTGCTTGTGATAAATTTAGATCTTATATTGTTGATTCAAAAGTAATTGTTCACATCGATCATGCTGCTATTAAATATCTTATGGAAAAGAAAGATGCTAAACCTAGACTTATTCAATGGGTTCTCTTGCTACAAGAATTTGATTTACATATCACTGATAGGAAAGGAGTTGAGAACCCCGTAGCTAATAACTTGTCTAGGCTTGAAAATGTGCTTGATGACCCACTACCTATTGATGATAGTTTTTCTGATGAGCAGTTAGCTGCAATAAATGTTTCTAATAACACTCCTTGGTATGCTGACTATGCTTATTACATTGTTGCTAAATATTTACCACCTAGCTTTACATACCAACAAAAGAAAAAATTCTTCTATTATTTAAGACACTACTTTTGGGATGACCGACATCTTTATAAAGGAGTAGATGGTATTGTTAGACGTTGTGTACCTGAGCATGAACAGGGACAAATCCTACGGAAATGTCACTCCAAAGCTTATGGAGGGCATCATGCTGGAGACAGAACTGCTCACAAGGTATTACAATCTGGATTTTATTGGCCTACTCTCTTCAAGGATGCTTGTAAGTTCATCTTATCTTGTGATGAATGCCAAAGAATAGGTAATATCGATAAGCGTCAAGAAATGCCTATGAATTATTCACTTGTTGTTGAACCATTTGATGTTTGGGGATTTGATTACATGGGACCTTTTCCTTCCTCTAATTGGTATACACATATTTTGGTTGCTGTTGATTATGTTACTAAATGGGTAGAAACTAAGTTGAAAGATGATGGTAGCAACTACACGGACTGGGTCCGTAACTTGAGG
>JAAAWM010010788.1:0-51132 GCA_036873465.1 Thinopyrum obtusiflorum | reverse complement strand
AGGGAATGGTGTTACTCGTCGGGTGAAACGGAAAAGGATCTGCCCTCGAGATTTTGCTGGTACTTATAGTGCAGTAGAAGGTCCAAGTCCACCGGCTAAATCTACAAACACAATATCACCTGCTCCACCAGCTGCAGCATCCGCTTCAACTGTACCAGCATCTCAACGAGTTACTCGTTCGTTTGCTTCGGAACTGGCCAGTTCCCAAGCTGCCTTCACACTTAACACTACTTCCGAAGCACTGCTGACACAACAGGACTTGGCAAGATCAGATGAACCTCATGAACATCAACACCAAGACGGTACCTGACCGAGTCAAGTTGCAGTTGCATGCTCCTTTATATGTACTCTCACAATTTGATGTGCACTAACACTTTCCATATTCGTTGTTGAACTAGCACCACGGCGCAAGCGGAAACAGACATCAGGGATAATGCTTGACGGATTAACAAAATCTAAAGGAGGGAGAATGGAGATCCATTTTGAGGCAGGTTTAAAAAGGCCACGTGATGCTACAGAGTCAGCCAAGTTAGTATCAGAGGCAGCCGTTGCCGTTAGGTGTCATGCACGTATCCTCCCAACGTGGATCCAGTACAGGAATGAGAAAGACAATACCCATTTTAGCACCTTCCTTGACCATTTATCCGTAAGTAATGTTATTCATCGCAATTTGTAATATTGTCTTGCTCTGTGCCATACTTTCTAGCTTCCTCCTAATAAGACTCACATTCTTTTTTCAACAGATGAGGTTCAAGTTGGATCCGAAAGATGATGCAACTAAACAAGCATGCACTCATGTTTTTCAGTCTGCTCTGCGACAGTATCGGTACCACCTTAGAAAATCTCACTTTGAAGGCAAGGCTAACAATGAAATCGCCCAAACATCTCCAGTGGAATATATTACAGATGAAGACTGGACAGCCCTTGTTAAACACTGGTCTGATCCAAAGTATCAGGTAGGGTATATGTATTTGATCAGATCACATATTGAACTTGTATTTATGTATGTGCCTTACAAGTGTATCTTTTTCTAAGCTAACTGTTTGAAGAACAAGACCAACCGTTCTAAAGTGAAATTCCAACAGACAACAGGATCTCGTAGCTATATTGCACACTGCGAGGCTCTTGTAAATAGCTGCTAGTTCCTTCTTTTTTCTGTGCCATATTATCGTATCTATATTGACTTGTTCCAAATACAGAGGAAAACCCATGCGGACCAAAAAGAACCTGAACCAAATGCAGTGCAAATCTTCAAGGATTGCCACACCAGCAAGATGAAGGGCATGAGCACACCAGTTCAAGCCGCTGTTGTAAGTCCTCACTCCTCCTGCCTTTGAACTGATTGGTACTGTGATGTGTTCATTTAACTGCTTGGTTTGCAGCCAATGTCAGTTACTCTGTTCACTTTTATACACAGTTGTCTTAACGTATCATTTCACCTTACATGGTTTAAAAGAGATGAAGGATATTCTTTTGGTCTTGATCTGTAATCTAGCTGTGATGTTCACGTGCGCACACAATGATACAATAGCCTGTTTGTTTTATATCTGTTTTCCCATGATATGAATGATGTCATACTATGTTCATCCTACTTTAAACCATGTCTCTTTATCCTTAGATGTCAACGAATGTGAGGAAATAGAGAATACACTAGGCATGGTACATGGACATATGTTTCGAAAGTGATTTTATTATGTAGTTGGCACTATAATACATGCTAATGTATTACAGTAGTTCACCAAAATAAGTTATGTATAAACGTGAAACCTACTTTGTTTGTTTTTGTCTCATTAATAACTTGTCTGGTACACTAATCTACAAGTTCAAACTTTCAGCAAGCTATGGAACAAATGATTGAATAGCCACAACCACCTGAAGGTGACGAGGCTACCACAGGCACAATGTCACCTCTTGCTGTAGTGCGTCAGTATCTCTCCATTAACAGTACAAAAAGCACCTTCCTGCATAATTCTGGGTTGGTTGTCAAGGTAACCTCGTCCAAATCGCCTACTGAACAAAATCTTTCGGCTAGACAGAGTGATATATCTGTGCTCCAGACACAAGTCCAATCCCTAATGGACGTTGTTTCAGAAACAAGAATAGTGGTTGACAAATGTCGTGAAGATATGAATGGTTTTGAAACCAGACTATCAGACATTTGCTTCGTTGTTCAAGAGCAATGGCGGAAAAAAGGGGAAGATCGTGCTGCTCCATCAGATTCTACAGCCTGAAACATTAGCACTCAGGTCAAATGATCTGTGCTTCTATACATCTGATGGTGCTTTTATCTACAAGGACTGTAAACTTTATGCCAACATGCCTTTTGTTGTATGGTTGGAATTTATTTTGTTGTGATACAGCATTTATGATGCTGCCAAAGGCTGCAGTAATTACGACGCTATTTTTGTATAGTGTAGGTTTATCTTAGTAATGTATTCCGCCGAAAGCTTCTTAGGAGCCCAACATGCCAACATTCGTCGGGCCCATTCCAATTGGGCTAAAAACGATTATGGGCCGAAATTTGCATGTAACCCACTAAAAATATCGGGGCCTAAATTAGCATAAGCTTTCATATTTTTCTGGTAGGCCTGTGCCCATAGTGGGCCTTTAACAGGCCTAAACATAATTTGGGCCCTCAGTAATAATAGGCCGTTTACAGGTGTAAATATCTCGAGCCCATAAAAACATGGGCCTTTAATAGGCCAAAAGTGAGATTGGGCCCTGATTGTGCCAAATAACCCACTGGTCTTAGCAGGCCGAAATGGTGGCCCATTTACAATGCAGATCGTTCACATGCCGAAATTTAGACGGGCCGTAAATGCGCCGACCTACTACACGGGCCTTTAACAGGCCGGAAGTTTGGTCGGGCTTGATTAGTGTCATTTTTATATGGGCCGTTAGTAGGCCCGATGTGACGTTGGGCCACATATGGCCCATGGGTTTCGTCCGACGTTAACAGGCCGAAAGTCACAACAGGCTGAAAGTGGCCCAAATCTATAGTGGGCCTCTAACAGGCCGAATGTCATACATGGCCGAATATGACCCAAATCCTTCACGGTCGTTTATGGGCCGAAAGTTTCAATGGCCTATAAATGGGCCCAAATGAAGCAGGACCTTTAACAGGCCGGAAACACACCGGGCCATAATTCGGCCCAAATACTTAGCGGACTGTTAACGGGCCAGAAGTGACCATGGGCCGCGATGATGACAAGTTCAGGACGGGCCATTGACGGGCCGATTTGACACTAGCCGTACGGGCCTTAACTGAGAATGTTGGGCCTTTAGCTGGGCCGGCCCATTATGGTCCGCTAAATCTTGTGGGCCTTTAGTTGGGTCGGCCCATTTAATCTTTATGGGCCACTTTTGGGCTGGTCCACGTGTCAACATATCATACGCGCATCTCGCCCATTGGATGAGTAACACCTGTGCCAACGCGGAGCTGACACGTGGTTCCATCAGTCAATGAGAATTTTACACGTGGAAAATCGGCATTGGTCGTGGCTGTTATCGGGTTATCGGATCCAAAACCGGACCCGATAGCTTAACGATGACCCGTTACGGTGGATGCCACGTGTCGGTCACCCTTGATGAAAGCACTTCCATGACGCGTCATTTATCATCATGGAAGTGGACACTTCCGTGATGATAATTTTGGTAATGTCATGGAACACTTCTACGACAGCACAGGTATGACTATCTTGATTCTGTCATAAAATCATCATGGATGTACATGCATGACAGAAAACGTGACCTACTGTGACAAACACGTATCATCACGGAAGTGTATTTTTTTGTAGTGTCTATCAGATCTCACCATTGCAATTGACCGTGAAGGGATTGACAACCCCTTTATCGTGTTGGGTGCAAGTGTTTGATTGTTTGTGTAGGTGCATATATTGGAGACTTGCTTGTATCTCCTACTGGATTGATACCTTGGTTCTCTAACTGAAGGAAATACTTATCTCTACTTTGCTGTATCACCCTTTCCTCTTCAAGGGAAAAACCAACGCAAGCTCAAGAAGTAGCAGGAAGAATTTCTGGCGCCGTTGCCGGTGAGATCTACATCAAGCCTACCAAGTACCCACCATAAACTCTCATCTCTTGCATTACATTATTCGCCATTTGCCTCTCGTTTTCCTCTCCCCCAAATAAAAAGGCATTTTTTTGTGATTTTTTCTGAAAATGTTTTAGAAGTGGGGGAGAGGAAAATGAGAGGCAAATGGCAAATAATGTAATGCAAGAGATGGGAGTTTATGATGGGTACTTGGTAGGCTTGATGTAGAACCTCCCCGGCAACGGCGCCAAAAATTCTTTCTGGTACTTCTTGAGCTTGCATTGGTTTTTCCCTTGAAGAGGAAAGGGTGATGCAGCAAAGTAGAGATAAGTATTTCTCTCAGTTTTGAGAACCAAGGTATCAATCCAATAGGAGGTACACGCAAGTCTCCAATCTATGCACCTACACAAACAATCAAACACTTGCACCCAATGCGATAAAGGGGTTTTCAATCCCTTCACGGTCACTTGCAAGGATGAGACCTGATAGAGATAGATATAAAAGATTACTAAAACGTAAAACAAAGTAAAAACAAATAAATTGCAGCAAGGTATTTTTTTTGGTTTATAGATCTGCAAATAAATGAAGGAAAATAGACCCGGGGGGCATAGGTTTCATTAGAGGATTCTCTCTTGAAAGAAAATAATACAGTGGGTGAACAAATTACTATCGAGCAATTGATAGAAAAGCGCAAAGTTATGACGATATCCAAGGCAATGATTATGAATATAGGCATCACGTCCGTGTCAAGTAGACCAAAACGATTCTGCATCTACTACTATTACTGCACACATCGACCGCTATCCAGCATGCATCTAGAGTATTAAGTTCATAAGAACGAAGTAACGCCTTAAGTAAGATGACATGATATAGAGGGATAAACTCAAGCAATATGATGAAAACCCCATATTTTTACCTTTGATGGCAACAATACAAATACGTGCCTCGCTACCCCTACTTTGTCACTGGGTGAGGACACCGCAAGATTGAACCCAAAACTAAGCACCTCTCCCATTGCAAGAAGAACCAATCTAGTTGGCCAAACCAAACCGATAATTCGAAGAGAAATACAAAGATATCAAATCATGCATATAAGAATTCAGAGAAGATACAAATAATATTCATAGATAAACTGATCATAAATCCATAATTCATCGCATCTCGACAAACACACCGCAAAAGAATATTACATCGGATAGATCTCCAAGAACATCGAGGAGAACATGGTATTGAGAATCATAGAGAGAGAAGAAGCCATCTAGCTACTATCTATGGACCCTTAGGTCCGTGGTAAACTACTCACGCTTCATCAGAAGGGCAATAGAGTTGATGTAGAAGCCCTATGTGATTGAGTCCCCCTCCAGCAGGGTGCCGGAAAAGGCCCCAAGATGGGATCTCACGGGAACAGAAGGTTGCGGCGGCAGAAAAGTATTTTCGTGGATGCTTCTGATGTTGGGGGAATATTTGGGAATTTATAGGCCAAAGATTAGGGTTAGAGGACCTTCGAGGGGCCCACAAGCCTAGGGGTGCCCCCCCGTGGCGCGCCCCTAGGGCTTGTGGCCTCCTCGGGACTCCTCTGACTTCATCTCCAAGTCCTACATGTGTCTTCTAGTCCAAGAAAAATCATCGCGAAAGTTTTATTCTGTTTGGACTCCGTTTGATATTACTTTTCTGTAAAATTCAAAAAACAAGGAAAAAACAGAAACTGGCACTGGGCTCTAGGTTAATAGGCTAGTCCCAAAAATAATATAAAATAGCATATTAATGCATATAAAACATCCAAAACAGATAATGTAATAGCATGGAACAATAAAAAATTATAGATATGTTGGAGACGTATCAGTGCACTCGGCCACAAAATTGGCTAGAACCTGGGATTTAATCACCCGGCGCGGTCGATATATTATTTCAAAAGGTAATAGTTTGATGGCCCATTCGGCAATTCTGCCGATGGCATCGCAATTATTGACGATGTCATTGAGTGGTACTTTCGAGGCTACGATTATCGAGCGCTCTTGAAAGTAGCTTTTGAGAAGTCATAAAGACTGCATAAGCTATCTTCTGGTAGTGCGGATACGTCGTCCTACACGGGGTAAGCACCTCAAAAACTTAACACACCGGCCTCTACACTCTTAGCTTGTGACCTTCCATGTCGCACTCGACGACCAAAACCGCATTGACAACTTGATTGGTTGCCGATATATATAGCAGCCTCGGCTCGCTGAGGTAAGGGGCTGCCAGGATTTGATTTGATTGGAAACTAGGAGCATCTTGATTTCTTCTAGAGCTTCACTGGCCTCCTTGGTCCATTTGAAGTTTTTGGTTTGCCTAAGCAGTCTATGTAGAGGGAGAGCCTTTTCCCCGAGCCGTGAAATGAATCGACTAAGGGAGGCTACGCATCTCGCGAGTATTTGGACATGTTTGAGCTCAGTTGGCACTTCTAACCATGCCAATGCCTTGATCTTATCGGGGTTCACCTCGATTCCTCTATGTGATACGATGAATCCTAGCAACTTGCCGGGTGGGATGCCAAAGACACACTTTTCTGGATTGAGCTTGATGTTATATGCTCGGAGATTCTTGAATGTTTCTCCATAAGTGTGGCAGAATGCCTAGTTTTGACAACCACATCATCTAGTAAGCTTCGGCTCCGATTTGTGGCTGCAGACATGTCTGTATCATGCACTGGTAAGTTGCGCCAATGTTTTTTTAGCCCAAAGGGCATTGCGTTGAAGCATAAAGGCCGATAGGGAGTGATGAATGCAGTGGCAACCTGGTCGGACTCCTTCATCCTTATTAGGCGTCGAGGAGGCATAGTAAATCATGCCCAACTATATCATCAACGATTTGGTCAATTGGAGGTAGCGGGAAGGGGTCCTTTGGGCAAGCCTTGATTACATCTTTAAAGTCAACGCTTAGGTGAAATATTTGTCCTTTTTTGGTACCATTACCAGGTTTGCCAACCTGTCTGGATGCTTGATTTCGTGGATGAATCCAGCTTCTAATAATTTCACCAGTTCCTCTCCCATTGCCCGACTCTTCGGCTCCGAGAACCTCCGGAGAGCTTGTTTAACCAGCTTTGACCCCTCAATGATGTTGAGGCTATGCTCCGGTTTGTTTCGCGGGATTCCTGGCATATCGGAGGGATGCTACGCAAAAATATCCCAACTTTCCCTCAGGAAATCGCGCAACGCGCCATCTAGCGTTGCGTCCAGCCGAGTCCCGATGGAGGCCATTTTTTGATGGGCTGTCGGGATGGACTTGAAATTTAACAATCTCGTCGGCTGGCTTGAATGATGTATATTTGGACCGCTTGTCAAGGATTACATCATCTTTATTGACGGTTGAGCGTAATGCTGTCAGTTCCTCGGCCACAAGGGCCTCGGATTCCGCCTCAAGGGCCAGCGATGTTGTTTTATCCTCGACTTTGAGTGCTTGGTCCTTGTTGCTTTTTACCGTGATCATGCCGTTGGGCCCCGACATCTTGAGATTCATATAAGCTTAATGGGGCACCATGTGGAATTTGGCGAATGCAGCTGGTAGCCATTTCGGAAAGGCATGATGTCGAAGATTAAATCTTCGACCCGATAGTTGTTGGGCATTCCGAAGACCACGTCAAGCGTGCCCTTGTTGATGCATGATGTCTACTACGCAACTTTATTCTTGTAGACTCGTGTTGGGCCTCCAAGCGCATAGTTTTGTAGGACAGTAGCAATTTCCCCTCAAGTGGATGACCTAAGGTTTATCAATCCGTGGGAGGCATAGGATGAAGATGGTCTCTCTCAAACAACCCTGCAACCAAATATCAAAGAGTCTCTTGTGTCCCCAACACACCAAATACAATGGTAAATTGTATAGGTGCACTAGTTCGGCGAAGAGATGGTGATACAAGTGTAGTAATGATAGTAGATATTGATTTTTGTAATAGTAACAATAAAAACAGCAAGGTAACGAGTAGCAAAAGTGAGCACAAACGGTATTGCAATGCTTGAAAATGAGGCCTAGGGTCCGTACTTTCGCTAGTGCAATCTCTCAACAATGCTAATATAATTGGATCATATAACCATCCCTCAACGTGCGATGAAGAATCACTCCAAAGTTCCTATCTAGCGGAGAACATAAGAAGAAATTGTTTGTAGAGTACGAAACCACCTCAAAGCTATTCTTTCCGATCAATCTATCCTAGAGTTCGTACTAAAATAACACCAAGCTATTCTTTCCGATCGATCTAACCAAGAGTTCGTACTAAAATAACACCATATGATACACATCAACCAACTCTAATGTCACCTAGATACTCCAATGTCACCGCGAGTATCCGTGAGTTGATTATGTGATATGCATCAAGCAATTTCAGATTCATAATACTCAATCCAATACAAAGAACCTCAAAGAGTGCCCCAAGATTTCTACCGGAGAAACAAAGACGAGAATGTGCATCAACCCCTATGCATAGATTACCCCAATGTCACCTCAGGAATCCGCGAGTTGAGTGCCAAAACACATATCAAGTGAATCAATATGATACCCCATTGTCATCACGTGTATTCATAGCAAGACATACATCAAGTGCTCTCAAATCCATAAAAGTATTCAATCCGATAAAATGAAATCTCAAAGGGAAAACTCAATTCATCACAACAAGATAGAGAGGGGAAAACACCATATGATCCAACTAGCTTAACATAGCCCGCGATACATCAAGACCGTGCCATCTCAAGACACGAGAGAGAGATTAAACACATAGCTACTGGTACAAACCCTCAGCCCCGAGGGTGGACTGTTCCCTCCTCATCATGGTGGCCGCCAGGATGATGAAGATGGCCACCGGTGATGATTTCCCCCTTCGGCAGGGTGCCGGAGCGGGGTCTAGATTGGTTTTTCATGGCTACAGAGGCTTGCGGCGGCAGAACTTCTGATCTAGGGTTATTTCTGATGGTTTCTCTATTTATAGGATTTTTCAGCGTTGGAATCACGCGAAGATGGGCCTCGAGGTGGGCACAACCCACCTGGGCGCGTCTGGGCCTCCTGGCGCGCCCAGGTTTCTTGTGCTCACCTTCTAGTCCTCCCACGAAGCTTCTAGTGACTCTTTTGTTCCAAAAAAATCGTCAAAAATTTTCGTTGCGTTTGGAGAACTTTTATTCCTGCACAAAAAACAACACCACGGTAGTTCTGCTGAAAACAGTGTCAGTCCGGGTTAGTTCCATGCAAATCATACCAAAACCATATAAAATTGTTGTAAACATGGCATGAATACTTCATAAATTATAGATACGTTGGAGACGTATCAATGCACCGTGCTTCTTTTCCTGGGACCATTCCTTTAAAGGTTGCCCGGCTCGGTACGATGCATGATATGTCGAATTGTATCTTTTGCAAGGCATCCTCATAGATGAGGTTTAGGCTACTACCGCCATCCATCAAGACTTTGGTCAGCTAATATCCTTCAATAATGGGGTCGAGGACGAGGGCCAAAACTCCTCGGCCATAAGTTCCCATCGGTTGGTCTTCTCGATCGAAAGTGATCGGAGTGTCCGAGCATCTATCATCCGAGCTCCATGCCTAGCCCGGTGAATCATAATCTTCACTTTGCAGGTGGTACGAAACCGGTGCTTCGCTGATGATCTTTCGTGGATCCTCGCCCAGATCTAGCGTCATGGCAGAGGAAGCGTCTGCGGTTTTTAGGTTGTCGGAATCGATGTCCTGACAAGGGTTTGGGTTTTAATCTTCTTTTGTGCTTCGGCTGAGCCGAAGTTTAAACGCTCTGGCGCAGGAACTATGTCGGAACAGATCTGACCATCAAGCGATGATGCCATTGAACTGTTTTGATCACACAGTGGGACCTGCATGGGCCACCAATGTCGGGGTTAAATCCGGCGGATCTCGGGTAGGGTGTCCCGAGCTAGTGATCTCGGTCAGATGGTAACAGGACGAACAAAAGACACGATGTTTACCCAGGTTCGGGCCCTCTCGAAGAGGCAAAACCCTACGTCCCGCTTCTGTTGTATTAATCGTGATGGAGTACAAAGTATAGGATGATCTACCTCGAGATCGTATGAATGAATACCCTATAGACTAAAACCCTTCGGCTCATATAGGTACTGGGGGTACCTAGGGTTACATGTAGGTCGGTTACATCTAGGGATATGCTTGCAGGTGATTTGAACATGTATTGAAGTGTGTGCCAAGTCTTTGGAGGATTCCATCTTGAGTACGCGGGTGTCATGGTGAATATGGCCCATTCTTCGGTTGTCTGGGGGCCCTCGACCCGGCCCATGATCGGCAGGCCGACATGGCTAGCACCCCTAAGTCTAGGACACCGTCACCATGTGGAGGACATTTTTGTCGCTGCGGCGTCACGGGAGGCCCTCGCCTTCTCCCACTTGTTTCCCATCATTTGCCGGTTATTCTTTGGCATGTTGGCTCTTCCATTCTCCCCTACATCATCTTCTTCTTCGTCGTCCAACCCAATTGATTGGTGGGAGCTTGACCCATCATTCTTCCTCTAGCCGACCTTGTGATATTCCACAAGTTGTGTCCACTTTGGTTTTTTCCATTCAATAGCACCAACAATGGCTAAAACCAAATGGCTTCTTCTCTGTTTCTTGATACATAGTGGACGCCACCACCGTCTAGCAAACAATTTATGTATAACAATGAGAATGCAAAAAAAAAGCAATTGAAATGATGACAAATATACAAGGAATTGACATGATGACAAAAAACTTACATGTGGTGCTACTGTCATCCCACTTTGAGGGGACCAAGCACGTGTGCATAGTAGCGGGCGTACTTGTTAACTTCCCCTTGAATGATCCCCCACCGATGTTGAAGGGATGCCACATTGGGGGTGGTCACGATAGGATGCGACTCCATATAGTGTTTGTGTTCATGATAGTGCTTGTGGATCTTCTCCCAATACATATTTACCATTTTGTTCCGTGCCACATATGGGGTCCAAGGTTGTGGCCAACCAAGCTTTAACCAATAAAACATCCTCAATAATTCTGAATGTTGGACCTCTTGCCTTGGGCACCTTTTATTGGGATTGAGATTTGATGTTGCGCCAACTTCAAATGATGTGAATGTCAGACAATTTGGATCCACCAACTCATAGTCTATTTGGATCGGATCTTGATTTCATTGTCATGTCCGACAATATATTCTCCTAAAATTATTAGGGTTTGAAATAAGCTAAGGTGTACGAAACTAATTGCAATGATATATGCAAAGCAAAGCTCGGGATTGAGCAAAAAGGTACCGAGTCCTGCTATGTCATTCCGTCGAACAGGACGTGGGCAGACCGGGCACCGCCGCTGCCCCTGCTTGTCCGCGCTCGTCGGAGCTGTTGCAAGTGAAAGACATTATCTGCCGCCCTCTGCATCAGCGGAAAACACTTCGAAATGCCCTCCCAACCAGCTGTCGGATCGTCCTCTAACCCGACCAGGTCGGATGACGCGATCCTTGTCGGCGGTTGGATGGACGAGGTTCGGGGGGCCGGGCGCGACAGGGGTGAACGCTGCTCCTCGAGGTTCACATCCGCTCCCTGCGACACGCTTCCCTCTCCTGCTCCCTCCGTCGCCGATTCCTTCGGGCGACGTCCTCCGGCTTGCACGCTGGAGTCGAGGATGGGACACCCACGGATGACACCGAAGCAGCCTCTGTGGCGGCATGTGGGGCAGGCTGGTCAACATCTAGAGCGGCAGATTGGGGCTGGCGGAGAGGATGAGGGGAGCAAGGGTGGATGACGGCGATGATTAGGACGCGGGAGGAGGTCGATGGGTTTGGTGGATTTGGTGCAATTTATAGTGGGGTCAGGCTGTCTGGTCTGTCGTGGGGGACGCGCCCGAGCCTCGTCATACTTGTCCTAGATTTGGGCTGGATATGAGGGGTCGTCGGTCAGTCCCAGAATTTAGGGCCGGTATGAGGAGCTTGTTTGGGTCGAGTTTTTTACCGGTTAGTGATCGGGCTGTCCGTCCGGACGTTTGAGACCAGTTTGAGGCGGCGAGATGTAGATGCTCTAAGGGCGCGTTCGGATGTCCTCCAGCTTCCAGAATAGCCAGCTTCCTGAGAATCCAGCCGCAGCCAGCTTCCCACGGGAGCAGCGATTCGTTCGGCAGCACTGGCTCGCCTCCTCTCCGTCAAAACGAGCTGGCAGCCCAGGAAACGAGCTTCAGGCCCAGGAAACGAGCTGGCAGCCCAGGAAACGAGCTTCAGGCCCAGGAAACGAGCTTCAGGCCCAGTTCGGTGGCCAGTCACGAGAGGGAAACAGATCGAGAAGAAGAAAACGTTTCGCGGATGGCACTTCGGAAGGGCACACGAGTGTAATTTCCAGCAACTTCTCCTGGAGCCAGCTTCTCGTTTTGGAGAAGCAGCGATTCTGCTGCTCCGAGAAATTGCACGCAGTCGCTCTCGATCTCCTGGAGCTGGCTTCTCGGAGACGGAGCGTTCGGCCAGCTTCTCGCCAGCTTCCGGAGAAGCGGGAAGCTGGAGGACTTCCGAACGGGCCCTAAGTCCACAAAAACATCAACTAAAAAAGTCCACAAAATATCAGTGGCACGTGTGGTTTTTTACTTTACAGTACTGGATCTACACGAGCCGGGCTGTACTGACGCGTTGGTCCCATTTGGCATCGAGTCAAACAGGCGAGCGGACTCCCGCTACGGCCACAGACGCGGAGCTGGGTAGCCTGAACCGCACCACAGCTCCGTCCGTGTCCGAGACCTCCCAGTCTCCCACCATCTCCCATGGCGAAGGGCCCTCCAGCCGCACACCCGCATCCCTAACCCTAGGCTAGATCCCACCGCACCTTGCGCGCACGCGAAAACCAAGCACACGCCTCTGACCACTCTCCCCCAGCCCCGCTGACTCCTCTGGGTCCGCGAGTCTATTGCCTTACCCATGGATTCGGCTAGTAGCAGCGCGCGGACGGTGGCGGCGTGCGTGATCGGCGGGATCGTGCTGGGTGCCTCGGTGGTCGCGCTGCACCTCGGTGCTGGCCCCGCGGCCCCGAGTCTACCACCGGTCGAGGCCCTCCGGCGGCGCTTCCGCCGCCGCCGCCGCCCCGTGCGGGTCTACATGGACGGCTGCTTCGACATGATGCACTACGGCCACTGCAACGCGCTGCGCCAGGCGCGGGCGCTCGGGGACGAGCTCGTCGTCGGCGTCGTCAGTGATGACGAGATCACCGCCAACAAGGGACCCCCCGTCACGCCGCTCCACGAGAGGTCATCCCGCATCCCCTCGTAATTCTAGTGTTTGCTTGCGCCATGTATAAGATCGCCGCTAAGTTTTGTGCTTCAGCCAACATTTTGTTCCAATGAGAACATAATCAAGGCAATATTTTCCCCTTAGGTTGATGCTTGTTGTCATGGTGTGGGACTCTGCTCTAATTATATTCTTACAATACAAACTGCTGGGGAGCACTAGTGGTTGTTGCTCATTGTCAGGATTCAGGACCAACTTCTTGTGCCATTCTGTGAATAAATGTGTTTGCTGAGGTGCTACTGTGTGGACCAGTTTCATACCTGCATCAAACTTTTCTTTTTAGCTTGGGTTCTAAGGTGATGTTTTGTGGGTAGGATGGACTGTTCGCGTTCTCAAACTTCTATGGATTTGAAACATAGAAGTAGCTCGAATTGAATGTTAGAATTGTTTCGTGTGTTGATTACTAACAATGAAAAAAGTGACTCTTAAGTTATGGTTAACTAATTGTATTGTTGTGTTGCATGAATGATTTGAATTGGGAAATTAGTATTACAGTTCTGAAGTTAAAGTGTGTTTTTGGTCAGTAGATAGCTTGGCTGGATCTGGATGGGCTAATTGGCTCAAGCAGTAGATAGCTCTGGAAATGTTCGCTAATGCTGGAGTCACTAACCACTTGGTGAGCCTGTGCATTTTTATACGGTCTATGTGGTATATCCGCTGTGTGCTCTGCTCGGCTGATTGGTAGTAACAAAACCAACCTTGCTCAAACGACATTAATGCATTTTAGAAAATTGGTCATGCCAGTAGCTTTTCTGTTCGCAATTGCGCTTATGATGGATGCAATTCTTGCTCTGGCAAAATTTATCCTGGTACTGATTTAATTTTGATGATTAGTCAGATCTCTGAGTTTTTTTCTGCTTGCTTGAAGAAAGAAGAGTTAAGCAAGATTTACTGGCAGGAGTTACTGTGCTCAGTGCATGCCTTACTGTTTCTCTGCTTCTGCAATTTGTGGATTTAGGTGTAATTCATGGGTTTCTTATGTGCTCTGGTGGTAGTTACTGTTGTGTTGTCACAGCCAGATTTTGCCTCTAATGTAGTTTAGGCTTAAGGCTGTATGGAATTTTAGGCATTTCTTCTGTGTCGTGCTTTTGCTTCTTTGGATGCACCGGTATAATCCCTAATTTTGTATTATATTTAACATAAATTCTTTTTCCTAATGTTTCTATTTTTCTGGGTAATACAGAATGAAAATGGTCCGTGCTGTCAAATGGGTTGACGATGTCATTCCAGATGCACCATATGCCATAACCGAAGATTTCATGAACAAGCTATTCAATGAGTACAATATTGATTACATTATTCATGGTGATGATCCTTGCCTGCTACCAGATGGCACTGACGCATATGCCCTTGCCAAAAAGGCTGGCCGATATAAGCAGATTAAAAGAACCGAAGGAGTGTCAACAACAGACATTGTTGGTACTTATTCTGCTTTAGTTTTCTAGTATGTGTTAAATGCTAAAAGTTTTAATTGCCATACTGAAATTGAAACCTGAATGGCTACCTCATTGGAATATCTTTTGGCTACAGTATTTTTAGCTGCAGGCCGTCTCTGAGCTGACAACCTCACTGTTCACCAGATTTTTATTACCTTGTTTCTCCAGTATGCGACTTTAAGAAAGCATTTGACAGTGTCATATCTGTCGTCAAGACTATTTTCTTGTTCCCACCATCACATGCATTCTGACATTTCTGTTGTATCCATTTATGAGCCAGGATGGTATGGAGTACAATTTACATTGGGAACCAATGAGTTGGTCATGGACTCATTTCTATTGCCTATGGTGATAAAAACATTTTACTGCCATCTTGAGCTTGTCTCTCTTCATTGCAGGAAGAATGCTTCTTTGTGTTAGAGAGAGACCAGTTTCTGATAATCAGAGCCACTCTTCACTACAAAGACAGTTCAGTCATGGGCATGGTCAGAATATTGATGATAGTGGATTTGGAAATGGAACAAAAATATCTCATTTTCTTCCCACATCTCGGCGGATAGTTCAGTTCTCAAATGGCAGGGTATGTCTTATACAGTTTCAGAGTTTCTCTTGCATAAATACTATGTCATTTATATCTGGGTAATAAATATCCAATGAACCTCTGTAACGTGGTTGGCACCTAGTCCTGAGATCAGACACTAGTTCGAGGTGGCTACACTTAAGGTATTCTGTATGTAAGAAGGCAGTTACTTTGTATCGAGAGTGAGACTTCCATATGTGAAACTCCTCTTACAAGTCAAACTGTACAGGTTTTGCCCAGGTAGAGATTTTTCTGTGCATCATAGATGAAAACTTCCACTGAAAAATATTTCCTTTTTCTTATAAATATTAAGCTTTTAGTGTTGATCTTACTAGGCATGAATGAGGACTTGAGAGAGGGAGTATTATTCGTGCAGTGTGCTTCATCAATTACAAATGCCACATGATTACTGGTTGACGGTTTCAGTGGTTCTGAGTTGATAGTCAAAAATAATAAAAGTTCAATGTCCTTGAATTACCGTAAGCAGGCATTGATGTGCTCACAGCTCAACTTCTTTTAAGGTTAAGCGAAGATTGGCTGGGAAAAAGGTAGTGGGATAGCAACTACTAGAAGGGAAAGAGTTAATTTCTAGCTTGCCCTCTTACAGTAGGGATACATCCTTATATAGATCTTCTAGGTTGGTTACTGTTCGCTTAAGAGTAATTCCAGCGTGTGCTAGCTGGGCCCATATTCCTAACATACAAACTCCGCATAACTTGACCCCCAAGACAAGACTCGTAATTGGACACATACTGTAGCATGGTGGGATACACCTAATGTCTGTCTACAACAAGCCTATGCATATGCTTGTAAGATCGAACTATTCACTTTGTAAACATAGAATTTAATTTGATATCTCTACTTCTTGCAAACTGGTGATAGTTTGTGTAATTCAACTAAATAAAACAGGCCCTTCTTTTCTCAACTTATTTCCTTTTCTGTTGACTAAGCTTTACCAATGCAGGGGCCAGGACCAGATTCCCGGGTAGTTTACATTGATGGTGCATTTGATCTGTTCCATGCTGGACATGTCGAGGTAAATGCCTCCCACAAGAGAAACAGAGAAAAACCATGACATCTTTGTCAGCATTTGGATGCTATGTCATATGCTTGTCTTGGTCGTATATTTTTTCCAGTTCTTTCTGCTGGGAGAATACTGAACTATAGTCTTCAAAACATTGCAATTCATAATCAGTGTATTTATGGTTTCTTCAACGTAGATATTGCGACTTGCTCGAGGGCTTGGAGATTTCTTGCTTGTGGGCATTCACACAGATCAGACCATAAGGTAAGTATAATGGTTGCCTCTCCTTTTATCTTCTAATTACAATGCTTATACAGTTCATTCGCTTTTGCAACAGTCATAGTTTATAGTCAGAGACTCGGAGTGCACTGTTGAGCATAACTTCTGTACTCAGTTTTTTTAATATAGCAGTTTTTTTTACATTCATACTTAATATTTCTCAGTTCAACTCGAGGACCACATCGCCCAATCATGAATCTCCATGAGCGCAGTTTGAGTGTTTTGGCTTGTCGTTATGTTGACGAAGTAATCATTGGTGCTCCGTGGCACATTTCAAAAGACATGGTGAGCTGTCTACTCCACTCCGAACCATAATATAAGAGTAGTATAACATGCTTGATGATATGGCTTTCATGCCATACAAGTAAAAGCCTAATTTCATATCTAGTATCTTTTTTATAAAAATTATGGGCTGACTTGCACTTATCTATGGATCTGTACACATAGTATAAATCTTATTTTCATAGTACTGTTAAATTCACTAAAATGTATGCCTTGGCTTAGTTGGTCAAATTAGTGTAGACGTGACATGTGAGCTAGGTTTGAGCTTAGGTAAACTAGGCCCACTTAGATATATGCTAGATTAGAAAAGTAGGCCCGTGCATGTAACTATTTAAGTGGATGATTTACTTTCACTTGCTACTTATGTTGGATACAAAGGACTAGACTTATTTTTGGTGGAAGCTTGAAGTAAGTTACTTACAAGTCACACAATCATAGATGGAGTACGGACTGTAGTCGTAGCCAACAACAGTCTACCCTAAGGGGAGGGGTCAAACAGGAGGTGATCGAGATCCAGCAGAGGGGAGGGGATGAGGAGGTAAACAACGAGTAGGTTAGAAGAGAGAACGGATGAGCGATATAGAATAATTTAACTCACATGCCTTCGATCACCATGGTGGTCGCCGGCAGCCCCATCGAGGCATAGCCGCGCCACGCGCCACGACGTCGATCACAACCCCAAGATGATCATTTGGAACGTGCGCGGCCTCAACGCGCTCGCTCGCCGCACCGCCATCCGATCGCTAGTTGTAACCAAAAATGCATCTATTGTCTGCCTCCAAGAAACGAAGATGGCTCTGATTTGCTCGTCGACTGTCTTGGAGACCCTTGGCTCGGAATTCGACGACTACGTGTACCTCCCCGCGCTCGGTACTCGTGGCTGAATCATGCTTGCCTGGAAGAGCCGTGAGGTGTCTATCACCAATCCTCTTTTCACGGCAAACGCCCTAACAACCCAGGTCTCCTACCCCTCCGGTGCTCGCACGCCATGGTGTCTCACCGTGGTCTACTGGCCCCAATAGGATGCCGACAAGATCGCATTTTTGCAAGAGCTCCGTGACATTCGCGCAGATTGCGCTGGACCTTGGATGGTTTGTGGTGATTTCAATCTCATATATCGCGATGAAGACAAGAACGGCCACCTGAACCGCCGCATGATGGGTCGCTTTCGGTGCGTTATCAACAACCTCGCGCTCAAAGAGATTTACCTCAACGGGCGCCGATACACTTGGTCTAACGAGCAATCGCCCCCGACCCTCGTCCACCTCGACCGCGTCCTATGCACCGCGGACTGGGAGGAGCTCCATGGGGAGTGCCATCTTCGATGCCTTGCCTCCGTCGTGTCTGACCACAGCCCTTTACTACTCGACTGCTCCCCGATGCCACCAACCCATTGGCGGTTCCACTTCGAGGAATTCTGGATCCGGTTGGACGGCTTCCAGGACGTTGTCACGGTGGCTTGGCACTCCGTCCACGACCCTGACCCCTTCCGGCAGCTCATACTCCGCATGAAGGCCACCGCATGCAAGCTAATGAGCTGGAGCTCAAGGACGGTTGGCAATGTACGGCTCAAGCTTGTGATCTCCCGAGAACTTCTTCTCCGGCTAGACGCTGCGCAGGAGCAGCGAGACCTGTCCTCGCATGAAGACCGGCTGCCCGACAAATCAAGGCATCATACCTCGGCCTCGCCTCCCTTGAGCGCACCATCGTCCGGCAACGTGCCCGCCTCGCAACCCTCAAAGATGGTGACGCCAACACGTCGTCCTTTCATCGACAATGCACATATCGGCGCCAAAAGAACAGGATCCACAACATCCTTGTCGGTGAGGACGTGATCACCGACCCCTCAGAGATGGATGCCGCGACCTACGCACACTTTGACACGCTCCTAGGCTCGGAGGCGCCCCGCGTTTGCGCCCTTGACCTCTCGGAGCTCATCACTCCCGCCAGCCTGGAGGACCTGGACGCCCCCTTCGACGCCGAGGAGATTTGGCAGGCGGTTAAACGGCTCCCCGCGCGCAAAGCCCCTGGCCCCGACGGCTTCACGGCCGAATTCTTGCGCGCGTGCTGGCCCGTTGTCCGGCAGGACATCGTCGACGTCTTCCGCCAGCTCTACGAGATGCGAGGCCGCGACTTCAGCTGCCTTAACCAAGCACTACCCACCCTGCTCCCCAAGCACGCGGACGCCCACGCCCTAGCCGAATTCAGGCCCCACGCCCTAGACGACTTCAGGCCCATAAGCCTCATCCACTTGGTCGCCAAGATCTTCGCCAAAGTTTTGTCGCTGTGCCTTGCGCCCAAACTCAACTCCCTTGTCAGCACGAGCCAGAACGCCTTCACCCAGGACGCAGCCTACACGACAATTTCATCCTTGTGCGCCAGTCTGCCCGCCTGCTACATCAGCTCGGCGTCCCACACGTGCTCCTGAAGTCGGACCTGGCACGCGCCTTCGACTCGACTCGATCAGGTGGCCATTCCTGTTCGATGCCCTTCGCCAATACGGCTTTGGCACCAGGTTCCTAGATTGGCTGGCCATCTTATTCTTGTTGGCAAGCACTAGGGTGCTCGTCAACGGAGAACCAGGCCCAGCAATTTGGCATAGATGTGGGTTTCGCCAGGGCGATCCGCTATCTCCTTAGCTTTTCGTGCTCGTGGTTGACACGCTCGGCCGTCTGCTCCACCACGCCACCGAGCTGGGTGTTCTACAATGGCTGCACCCCCAGCGTCTGATGCCATCGGTCTCCCTCTACGCGGACGACATGATCCTCTTCTATCACCCCACCTTGAGCGATGTCACCGCCGTCAAGAGCATCTTGCAGCTATTTGGGCGCGCCTCCGGGCTCTAGGTTAACTTCACAAAGAGCACGGCCACCTTGATTCGCAGTAGCGCGGACGAGGCCGCGCCTGTTGTCGACTTGCTAGGATGCCCCATTGTCGAGCTGCCTATTACCTACCTGGGATCCCTTTAACGCTGCATCGACCTTCTGCGGCCCACTCTAGCCTGTCGTAGACAAAACCGCCCGCATGCTCCCCTGCTGGGCCCACTCTAGCCTGTCGTAGACAAAACCGCCCGCATGCTCCCCTGCTGGAAGGCACACCTCATGAACAAGGCTGGCCGCCTCGCATTCGTGAAGGCCGTCCTCAGTGCGATCCCGATCCACTAGCTGCTAGCATTGGTGCCCCCCAAGAAGACCATCAAGGCGCTTGAGAAGATCCAACGAGGCTTTCTCTGGGCCGGGCGCGCGGAGGCAAACGGCGGGCACTGCCACATCAACTGGCAACGGGTTGCCCGCCCGATCATCCTGGGTGGCCTTGGCGTCCGCGACCTCGCGCGCACCAGCCTTGCGCTGCGCACACGATGGCTCTGGTTCAGCCGCACGGACACCACCAAAGCCTGGGCGGGCCTTGACCTACAATTCTCCGCCGAGGAGCGCACATTCTTCTTCGCCTCCACCACCATGCATCTAGGGAATGGCACGGAAGCCCTCTTCTGGGAGGACCGTTGGATTGCCGGACGGTCCATCCGTGAGATCGCTCCGCTTCTATACGCGTGCATCCCCAAATGTTGTCGCAAGATAAGGACAGTTGCGGAAGGGTTGGAGGCCAACTGATGGGTGGGACATCCAGGGAACGGTCGGCATCCACGAGATCGGGCAATACCTCCAACTTTGGCACATGATCGATGGCACGACCCTCTTTGCCGAGCCAGATCGCCTCATCTGGAGATGGACTGCAAACGACGTCTACTCTGCCAAGTCAGCCTACTCCGCCGCCTTCGCCGGGTCCACGGCTTGCGCCGCCTGGAAGCTCACTCGGAGAAACTGGGCGCCGCCGCGCGTCCACTTCTTCCACTGGCTTGCCCACCTCGACAGATGCTGGACTGAAGACCGCCTTGCTCGCCGCGGGCTGCAACACCCCGCGCGATGCCCCCTCTGCGACCGGACACCTGAGACCATGCACCACCTCATCCTCGCATGCCCCTTCGCCCGGCAGACCTGGCATGAGGCATTGCGCTGGCTACGGATCCCATGCGCCCCGCCAGACAACGAGTCCTCACTACTGGACTGGTGGCAATCGGCACGACAATCCACCCCAACGCCCATGCGCAAGGGCCTGGGTACCATGACCCTCCTCGTCCCCTGGATGATATGGAAGCACCGCAATGACTGCGTCTTCAATGGAGCACGCCCATCGGTGAACGCCCTTTTAACGAAGATTAAGGAAGAGGGGGGGGGGGGGGGGGGGGGGGGGGGGGGGGGGGGGGGGGGGGGGGGGGGGGGGGGGGGGGGGGGGGGGGGGGGGGGGGGGGGGGGGGGGGGGGGGGGGGGGGGGGGGGGGGGGGGGGGGGGGGGGGGGGGGGGGGGGGGGGGGGGGGGGGGGGGGGGGGGGGGGGGGGGGGGGGGGGGGGGGGGGGGGGGGGGGGGGGGGGGGGGGGGGGGGGGGGGGGGGGGGGGGGGGGGGGGGGGGGGGGGGGGGGGGGGGGGGGGGGGGGGGGGGGGGGGGGGGGGGGGGGGGGGGGGGGGGGGGGGGGGGGGGGGGGGGGGGGGGGGGGGGGGGGGGGGGGGGGGGGGGGGGGGGGGGGGGGGGGGGGGGGGGGGGGGGGGGGGGGGGGGGGGGGGGGGGGGGGGGGGGGGGGGGGGGGGGGGGGGGGGGGGGGGGGGGGGGGGGGGGGGGGGGGGGGGGGGGGGGGGGGGGGGGGGGGGGGGGGGGGGGGGGGGGGGGGGGGGGGGGGGGGGGGGGGGGGGGGGGGGGGGGGGGGGGGGGGGGGGGGGGGGGGGGGGGGGGGGGGGGGGGGGGGGGGGGGGGGGGGGGGGGGGGGGGGGGGGGGGGGGGGGGGGGGGGGGGGGGGGGGGGGGGGGGGGGGGGGGGGGGGGGGGGGGGGGGGGGGGGGGGGGGGGGGGGGGGGGGGGGGGGGGGGGGGGGGGGGGGGGGGGGGGGGGGGGGGGGGGGGGGGGGGGGGGGGGGGGGGGGGGGGGGGGGGGGGGGGGGGGGGGGGGGGGGGGGGGGGGGGGGGGGGGGACGCGGGTGGGGGTTCCTCTTTTCCTCTCTGTCCAAATTTTTGGAGGGCGTGACAACGACGAACTAGAAAACATATATGCACAAACCATCAGTACGTCTACATATTACACAATGTAATTATGCAAGTATGAGAATTTGTTCACTACAAAATAAAGGTAACAATGAAATGGACAGAAAGATTCCCAATTTCCAATAGGCCACCAATTTAATTTGGACAGATCGATGGCCTTTCATAACCTCTAGCTTTTCCAATATCCTTTGTCTCATCTCCAGCTTGATCTTCATTAAGCAACGGTGAGCCATTGCGTTGCTTTCCGAGGAAATTGTGTTGTCTAATTGGTCGTGATGCTAAGCTGCAATGCCAACCATGGTTAGCTGCTAGGTTCTGTGAAGCCGTTGACTCCGGAATCCTGTTTCAACCAAAGGCATTCCTTGTAGTCATAGAACAGTAGTACACTGAGAAATTTGGTCATTGTGCTCACTGCTCAGAAATGATGTGATCAGTGTCCTCAAGTTATCCTGACTGGTTTCATTGAAGCAGAACGTGCAGGCACCTAACCTGTAATTTTGAACATAAAACGATCAGACTTCCATCAAATAAAATATATACATTTTTCATCTGTATAATTTACTGTCTTTTTCGAGAAAACTATAATTTACTGTCTAACCTTGTGTATTGTCCAGGATCGTTTAGTAATCACCTGCTGCAATTTTAGTTGTCAACCAGGTTATGTGTGTGTGGTATGTGCCAAGAGCTCTCTGACTTTCCTTTTTGTACAGATTACCACTTTTAATATTTCATTGGTTGTTCATGGAACTATAGCTGAGAACATGGACTATACAGAGGTAATTAAGCTGTCTTTTTCTTGGAATATGCAAATGTTGAACCTTGATAATTGATCATTGTCACTTTGTGCACTTCTCAGGATGATTCAAATCCATATGCTGCTCCAATTGCTATGGGCATTTATCATAAGCTGGATAGCCCTTTGGACATCACCACTAGTACTATTATAAGGAGAATAGTTTCTAACCATGAAGCCTACCAGGTAACTACCCTGAAACTGGGTTAGATTGTTGGGTGGAGCCTTGTCCTTCTGTGCTGTATGCAGCACTACACTCTATATTCTGTGCAAATGTGATTTGCCTTTTGTCGTCGTCATATCAATGTTGTGCATGCAGGAGTTATTTTGTACTGATGTTTATGGTAGTGCATTAGTGTCTGAGTAAATCCCTTTGGATGTGCAGCATTGAATATTTGTCTGTCTCCCTGGGACCAATATTTCCTGCTATAACTATGCTCAACAACACGTTCTTTGGTGTGGAGGCTGATATGGATTGCATTTATTCTGGTCCACTGCTTCGGTGTGTTTTTACTCATGCTTGGTCTATGGTGTTGCTTTGTGCAGAAACGGAATGAGAAGAAGGAAGCCAGCGAGAAGAAGTACTATGACAGTAAAAGCTTTGTCAATGGAGAGTAGTGGCTTCTGAATAGATCTTCTCAGAAGACTGTTCCTGGATCTTTGAGGCTCTAACACAGGTCACAAATGAAACCATCAAGTGATCTACAATTTTACCGCTCCATTGTCATTTTTGCTATATAGCTTAGTAGCTTCAGATGCAGTCTTGATGCATGACAGGCAGTGGTGCTGAATTGGGTGCGGAACCTGGATGAATTTCCAGTGGCCACTTTCAGTGCCACTACCTACCCTATCCTCCCCTGTATACCGGCTTCCAGAGCTTGCTGTTACCGGCCGAGTTCTTTTTGAGATCTACAGATCTCTGAGAATTGTGGTACAAGATGAATGCTAGGCCAATTAATTGTTTGTTTCCCTATTGCTCTTATGTGGTGGGCATCCAATGCCAGTCGTTTTCTCATATATTTGGTGGAGCTGAGTCCCGATCTTAAACCGAACATGGACTAACTGATATGGTATGCCAGTCGCTGGTCGGTGAAAGCAGCTGGGTTTGATGGTACACCTGGACGGTTGGTTTCGTCGGGATCTGCCGACACGTCGAGATCTATTGTAATCGTGGCAAAACGCTTGCTAGGCAATAACATAACACTAGAAAGGTGTCAGATGGCCGCACCCTGCTGGTTCTGTCCGCGGGTCCGGTATGCTATTAAGCATGGAGAAGGATGTGGTACCTGTGTTTAAGCGACGCTTAAGCGCGATTAAGCGCTGAGCGATGGCAAAGCGCTTTGCTTTTGCCCTAAGCGGTAGATTAAGCGTTTTTATTTAAATTTGACCAAAATTTGGCAATTTTTGTACTACTTCTGCTGGTCTGCTTGTGCAATAATGGAAATATGCTATTTATCTTATTACTAGGTTATGTTCAAGAACTATTTCCTTCATATTTTGGCAAAATTCTGTCCACATGATATCTGTTAGGTTATGTCTATTTGAACTGAACTGGGCATTTTTAGCAGCAGCTGGGGCTGACTGTGTTTGCTCTCTTGTGAGCAACTTCCCACTGTTTGCTGTCCATCGTTTGCGCCTTGCTACTTGCCAGCACTGGCTTGGCCTTGATTTGGACTCCTAGTTTTTGGGTGGTTTATCTGTCATGATAGGGGGGCCTGCAGATGTGGTAAAACAGCTTTCGTGTCAGACACGCGTGATAGGCTCATGGAGTCGAGTGTTGCTGTGTTTGGGAAATCATCTTGCTTCTTTCTAGGGGAGATAGGATAGGGGGTCCCCTGAATTGATGGACGACCTCAGATGTGGTCTGCGTTGATCCTTCATGTTTAAAAGGAGAGGTTACACTGAACCGTGCCTTGGTGCTTGGAAACACAGTACTCCCTCCGATCCAAATTAATTTTAGGTTATGCTAGAGCTGCGAAAATTAATTTGGATCGGAGGGAGTAGATTTCATGATGTAAAATTCCTGAAGAAGGTGAGAAAGGCTGCATTAGTAGTCTTTGATTTTCGCAGACCTCAAATAGAAGTTTATCGTGATGAAAAATGCATGTCGTTCCGTTGAAAATATAAAGTTTAATAAAAGATGAAGGAGAGAGGTCTGATCGCAATTGATAGAGCGATGCAACAACGATTTCTCCGCAGGATTTTGCCTTTCGGCGCCTTTTCTCTGCGCCCAAGCACAAGAATTAATGGTTTGGGACACATGGTTTGTGAATAATGGAGTGGGGGCTGCGTAAAGAAGAGAAACCAGCAGCATCTAAAAGGGTAGTGGAAAAGAGAGAGTCGCTCTCAACATGGATGGTGTGGGGCAAGCTGAAGATCCACCTGCTGGAGATCCCAGCGACGACCCTCCGACACACACACCCCCTTGTCAGACGCCCACTTGTTATTACTACCCATGCATGTCAGCTCATTCATATCGCATTGCACGCCCCCACTGATGAAACATGGAATCATCAGTTTTTTTCTATCCTAATCTAGTCTCCCTGTTTGAACTTTGAACCACGTAGCCAGCTAGCCAGGCGATCCGACCTGTACATTTTCTGGCTGGGCATGCTTGCAGATAAGGAGTCACTGTGCATGTTGTGCATGCTAGATTCATTAGGGCGCCTTTAATTAACTACTACTACTGGCATCATCATAGTGCACTCGTGCTGGATGCGTTGGTGCGTTGGATGGACCGGTTTGGCGCGCCAAGTTTTCGTGGCATGCATGATGGCTACGTACGTGTGTCCTACCGGCGACGGCGAGCTCTCGTTGCAACCTCGGTCTCGCTTTTCCGACATGATTCCTTCTTTTCATCTTTTTTCTTCATGTGACATTTGGCGTTTCAGGCTTGATTTTGTGAATAATAGGAGATGGCTTGGCCTATGAGCTATGATCATCATCATTACATTAGACTATACTGGACTGCGCAGCAGATACTACTCTACTTACTGGTTCCTCTCCGATCATGGCTAGGCTTAGCTGCTAGCATGTGTACCATTAGTTTACCGTCCAGTTCAGAACTGTAGCGAGCAAGAAAAAAACGGCCTGGTCAGCTTTAGCTTGTCCTTTAGCTGAGCATGCACATGGAAACTTGGCCATGATCATAACTAACGCCGGTAATTAATTGTTTAAGACATCGTGAGTCACTCCGTCCGGCGATTACTGCAGTTGATTAGCACATCCCCAACTGCCATTGATGATGAAACTCGCAGGCATGCATGTGCAGGCACGCAGTTTCACTCGCAGGCGCACGTAATTTAGTTGCCGCGCCAGCAGCTTGCTTAATCTATTGCCACGATTCCAACCGCCGGAGGGACTCGTCTTTTCACCGTGGCAGCAGGTGGTAGTAGTAGAAGACATTTGGCGCCAAAGTTGGGTGGGCTGGGCTGGAGGGAGAGCGTGCAGGCAGCAGCAGCAGCACTGCTGCATGCCTCGTACGTGTAAAAGCGCATCTGTGGACGCGGTGCGCAGTGGTATTATCTTTCGCTAATTCCAAGGCAGAAAGAAAGAAGGAAGGAAGATCTTGGCGGACCCTTTGCTTTTCCCGTCACATGCATGCTGCTTGCTTTGCTCGCCCTCGCCCCCGCCCGGTGGCCAAAAGAAAAGATCTCTCCCACGCTCACGCACGCACACGCGCCTGCGGGGGTGTTGCCACTTGGTTGGCTGGCTCCATGATCAGTCAGTCCCCGGCCGCTGCCCTGCACCGGTAGGCTCGGGGCCGGGGGGCAGCTACACTGCACCCGTGTGCTGTGGTGTGGTGTGGTGTGTGCGTGGCCAAATTGCCCATGGCCACCACCATCTTATCGATCTCTGTCTGTGGTCCCGCGGGAGAGATCACCAAACATTTAGCGCGCCTTTGATTGGAATGCATTTTTCAGGACTCCTTTTCTTCTAGTTTATGTGTTTTACTCGGTTCGCATGATTGAGTCACAAATGAATTTCTGTCTCTAGGATCCCTTATTACTTCTGTAAAGGGTGTTGTAGTATCAGCGTCGTGGGGCTTCGGCGCGCGAGGGTGCCCTCCGCGTCCATTCGTTTCACACGCCTCCTGCCATTGGCTCCCTGGCACGCTTCGGCCGTCCAATCTCCGCAGCCTTGAGTTATGCCTTGGGTTGATGCTTTTGATGTTATCGCTAAGGCTGGTCATAGTGGGGAGTAACTTAGACTAGTGTCATGCATATGACACTATTCTAAGTACATGACACTAGTCTAAGTTACTACCTTCATAATGCAAAGTAACATAATAGTAGTATCATAGATGGCTTCATTTATTAGCTCGTAGACTCATCTTATCTTGGAAAGCGCTATGTTACAGTAACATATTATGTTACCACCTCTCATTAATTACAGTAACATATTATGCATAATTTGGTGTCTATGATGGTCATTACTTCGTTCCCAGAATAATATTAAAATTCTTTCTAAACCTTTGGCAGTGAGAATTGGACTTCATAGAAAAAATTATCCTTTCCTCACCTCCTCGAAAATGGAAAAAAAGTGGATTGCAAGTATGTGCTCTCATGCTAGATTAACTTATACAAGTCCGTAGAAAAATAAGGATACGCTTTTGGGCTTGGGCTTTGAGTGTAAGCTTAACCGTTCACAACAATGAGCTTAGCTAGTCAACTCTCTTACTCAAGGACGAGCAAGGTTTGAACTTGGAGATGTTGATGAGTGCATTTTACATCATATTTAATAGCTCATTTGTTGCATAAAAACTCCTCATATCATGTCCCACCGAGCCACTTTCATGCCCATTATGCATTATTACTAGCTTCCCCTCATTTTAATGTGAGCATTACACAATCTTTAGTTTTATACCTCTTTCCTGGTTGTGTGTGTGTCTATAGGAGAGGTGGAACTTCTTTAAGCTTTGGAAATATTTTGAAGGCAAAAAGGCATATATGAAGACTACATGAAGAGAGGATCAATTCCATATAAAGTGTTGGAAATATGCTCTATAGCCAATCATGTGATGTGTCATTTCCCTATGTATTCATGGGTCATTTGTATTTGTTTGAGGGAGGGGGGGGGGGGGGGGGGGGGGGGGGGGGGGGGGGGGGGGGGGGGGGGGGGGGGGGGGGGGGGGGGGGGGGGGGGGGGGGGGGGGGGGGGGGGGGGGGGGGGGGGGGGGGGGGGGGGGGGGGGGGGGGGGGGGGGGGGGGGGGGGGGGGGGGGGGGGGGGGGGGGGGGGGGGGGGGGGGGGGGGGGGGGGGGGGGGGGGGGGGGGGGGGGGGGGGGGGGGGGGGGGGGGGGGGGGGGGGGGGGGGGGGGGGGGGGGGGGGGGGGGGGGGGGGGGGGGGGGGGGGGGGGGGGGGGGGGGGGGGGGGGGGGGGGGGGGGGGGGGGGGGGGGGGGGGGGGGGGGGGGGGGGGGGGGGGGGGGGGGGGGGGGGGGGGGGGGGGGGGGGGGGGGGGGGGGGGGGGGGGGGGGGGGGGGGGGGGGGGGGGGGGGGGGGGGGGGGGGGGGGGGGGGGGGGGGGGGGGGGGGGGGGGGGGGGGGGGGGGGGGGGGGGGGGGGGGGGGGGGGGGGGGGGGGGGGGGGGGGGGGGGGGGGGGGGGGGGGGGGGGGGGGGGGGGGGGGGGGGGGGGGGGGGGGGGGGGGGGGGGGGGGGGGGGGGGGGGGGGGGGGGGGGGGGGGGGGGGGGGGGGGGGGGGGGGGGGGGGGGGGGGGGGGGGGGGGGGGGGGGGGGGGGGGGGGGGGGGGGGGGGGGGGGGGGGGGGGGGGGGGGGGGGGGGGGGGGGGGGGGGGGGGGGGGGGGGGGGGGGGGGGGGGGGGGGGGGGGGGGGGGGGGGGGGGGGGGGGGGGGGGGGGGGGGGGGGGGGGGGGGGGGGGGGGGGGGGGGGGGGGGGGGGGGGGGGGGGGGGGGGGGGGGGGGGGGGGGGGGGGGGGGGGGGGGGGGGGGGGGGGGGGGGGGGGGGGGGGGGGGGGGGGGGGGGGGGGGGGGGGGGGGGGGGGGGGGGGGGGGGGGGGGGGGGGGGGGGGGGGGGGGGGGGGGGGGGGGGGGGGGGGGGGGGGGGGGGGGGGGGGGGGGGGGGGGGGGGGGGGGGGGGGGGGGGGGGGGGGGGGGGGGGGGGGGGGGGGGGGGGGGGGGGGGGGGGGGGGGGGGGGGGGGGGGGGGGGGGGGGGGGGGGGGGGGGGGGGGGGGGGGGGGGGGGGGGGGGGGGGGGGGGGGGGGGGGGGGGGTTAGGTAGTAACATAGCGCACTTCAAGAAAATTTTGCTTTATGTGGCATGTAGTTAATGAGTAGAGAGGTGTTTAGAGTAACATAATATGTTACTGTAACATAGCGCTTTCCGAGAAAGGATGAGTTTACAAGCTAATAAATAAAATCATCTATAACACTACTACTATGTTACTTTACACTATAGAGGTAATAACTTAGACTAGTGTCATATGCATGACACTAGTATAAGTTACTCCCCACTATGACCAGCCTTAGACTAGCCACAATGGAGAGTAACTTAGACTAGTAACATGCCTACGTTACTAGTCTATGTTACTACCTATATAGTGAAAAGTAACATATGTGTGGTAACATGCAACACTTCATTTATTAGGCTATAGACTCATCTTGACTTAAGATGTGTGATGTTACTCATACTACTAGTAACTAGCTATGTTACCATATACTTCTTTTTCTTCATTTATTGTTTGTTACATCATCTATTTTATTTACATATGTGTGATGTTACTATCTATGTTACTCCCACCGTGGGTAGTCTTATGGGTCGCATCACTGGCTGCCGCACTCCGGAACCATGCAGAGAGACTTGGCACTTGGGTGCATCGCACCGGCAGACGCCGAAGTCTGAAGCCTTTGACTGGCCACCTTCCTCCAGACCAGGCGAGTGAACATCACACAATCCGCATCCATCGTCACGAACTTGGCCAAACTCACCTCAGCACTTGTACTGCACTGCACGCATAATCCAAGCGAGTACGTACTCGGGTGCCCCGGTAAAGATGACTGCCGCACCGCACGGCATGAGGTCAGGTGGTACGTACGTACGTCGCCCCCGCCACGGCCCCCCGTACGCAGCGAGCAGCGACTGTCTCCTGCGCTGCGCAGCAGCAACACGATGGCATGCAACCGAACTGATGCAGTGCTGCAAAAGCCGGCGCGCTCCTGCCGCCGCGCTACGTGCTCCGCCGCTAGCCGCCGAGGGGGGGGGGGGGGGGGGGGGGGGGGGGGGGGGGGGGGGGGGGGGGGGGGGGGGGGGGGGGGGGGGGGGGGGGGGGGGGGGGGGGGGGGGGGGGGGGGGGGGGGGGGGGGGGGGGGGGGGGGGGGGGGGGGGGGGGGGGGGGGGGGGGGGGGGGGGGGGGGGGGGGGGGGGGGGGGGGGGGGGGGGGGGGGGGGGGGGGGGGGGGGGGGGGGGGGGGGGGGGGGGGGGGGGGGGGGGGGGGGGGGGGGGGGGGGGGGGGGGGGGGGGGGGGGGGGGGGGGGGGGGGGGGGGGGGGGGGGGGGGGGGGGGGGGGGGGGGGGGGGGGGGGGGGGGGGGGGGGGGGGGGGGGGGGGGGGGGGGGGGGGGGGGGGGGGGGGGGGGGGGGGGGGGGGGGGGGGGGGGGGGGGGGGGGGGGGGGGGGGGGGGGGGGGGGGGGGGGGGGGGGGGGGGGGGGGGGGGGGGGGGGGGGGGGGGGGGGGGGGGGGGGGGGGGGGGGGGGGGGGGGGGGGGGGGGGGGGGGGGGGGGGGGGGGGGGGGGGGGGGGGGGGGGGGGGGGGGGGGGGGGGGGGGGGGGGGGGGGGGGGGGGGGGGGGGGGGGACAGGACTTGATAGTTGAGAGGAATGTCGGGTCATAATATTACGTATCATTTAAGTCCAAACACACGTGATAAAGTCTCCTTGATTCATGAGACTGGCCCAAAACTGTTTCTCCAATTTGAATGCACTGGAGCAACTCTTACAGAGATTATTTGCACAAAAATTCCACCAACCATGTGACTAACTACAAGAAAAAACTAACCTTTTTGCTCTTGGTGTTACATGAGAAGGAATTTTGAGGCACACGATCTGCGTAGCTGCTTTAATAAAATTAGTGTTACGGGTCACTTAAAATATATTTCTACTCTTTCACCTTAAAGAATGTATAGGATAGAACAATATTGTTCACCCCGTCCATTTTGGGGTCCGTCTCAAACTCAGGATCAATGTAGAAGAATACCTGAAAGTTTTCAGGTGCGTGTTAGAACAACTAGCAGAGTTGCCATGGGTAGATATTATGATGATACAATACTTCAACTTGCACAGTTTCAGGTCCTATCATTCAAAATATTACCTCCATCCCAAATTACTTGTCTTAGATTTGTCTAGATACAGATGTATCTAACACTGAAACGTTTCAGATGTATCTAAAACTAAATCTAAGGCAAGTAATTCGGGACTTGTATCTGGACTATTATAGTAAGTCTAAGTCCCCACCAAAAGAGGCAATGTAGAGTAAAGCTTTCTCTTTTTGCCTAGATTAATGACAGGATTTTTCTTTTATATGATTTTTCGGGGAATATATATTTTTGCCCTCACAGCGAGAGCCAGGTGAGGTGCCCTGAATCTCACTGCATAGAATGCAAAATTAAACTCACCGGCATGTCAATCTGCTCCCCTGGAAGAAGTGTTTGCTCCTCAAAGCAGAAACATTGTATTTTATTGAAGTAAATTGCAGCCTGTAGGGTAGGAAAAAAGGACTTGTAAACTCAAAACATCAGGAGTCAAGACTTGGCATAGGCACAATACTCTCAACTTAGCTTCAGTGTAGCAACAAACTAGGCTGAAAATGTAGTCATCTTAGTCCTCCATGTTAAAAAAAATTAGCCATCACCTCAACAATGGTTTTATATTTACAATTTTCTGAAAGCAATTTCATTTTTCACCTCATTCACAAAAGTCAACCATGATTCATATTTCCCTCTGGTAGAAACCAAGTTCAGAGCTATTTTACCCAACATCACTAATTATAGGCTAACAAGAACAGAACATGATGAGAAGTCTACAGTGTGAACACTCTTCATAAATCATGCTTCCCAGCACATGCCAACAAGGTTAAGGTTGCAAAGTTGTGCTCCAGCAAAGACAGGAGTTTCTTTGATTCATAATGGCTGCAGTTTATTTGACATCACAAAAATACATGTACCAAGTCTTGTTTCTACGGTGGGGCTTTTGTAACAGGTCGAGTATAATCTTCAAAGAGTAAAGGAAATATACCTAAACTTACATCTACAAATAGTAGTAAACCAGTATGTTAAATCTTACATGCATTTTCAAGGCTTAACTACAATGTCTCATACTCTTATTACTCTGAAGTCTAACCATAAAAATCGACAAAGATTTGTCTGATGTTCTAAGGTGATAAGACACAAGGAAAATATTACACCTGCCATTTCTTGGCAATCATAACATAAAAAATATTGCCAGAAGGAACTATGCTTGATTGGTTGAACAAATTGCCATACATCAGGAACACTATGCAGCAATGAGAACAACATATTACACAAATTCCCCACAAAGTTTCTGACAAAAATAATAAAACAAGATCATGGATACAGCTATACTGCAACGTGCAATTAGATCCCAAGAAGAAACAGCAGGGATATGAAGATTGTCTCGTAGTAATAAATGAATATGCAAGATTACAACTTTTATACCTTCATTGGAGCAACATTATACGTGGACACACCAGTAATTGGAGCTGAACTGTGATTTTCAGCAGTATAAAACGCAAGAGCACTTTCACCAGGTTTAACCTTCACCTATAATAGGAATAGACCAAGAATAAATACACGCACAAAAAAAAATGCTTTTTCATTGGCACTGAAGTTCTGATGGTACCTCTCTCTGCGTAGGAATAAACTTCCATGGCATTCCATCAGCAACATCAGCATTAAATTGGATAACTATCTCTCTGCAAACAAAATGGATGCCTTAATCTAAGGAACAAGGGAAAGCCCCAACATAAAAACTGAAGCACTAGTTTACTTCCTGCATGACATTACAGGTGAGATGCTATGCCACTTATGTGAATACCAGGCAACTGCGAGCAGTTAGGTTTTTCTTGTTTGAAGGATGTACAACTAGTTAAAATCAAACATTAAAAAGGGATAGGGATCTATGTCAGCACCTTAACGCTTTTGTCAAGTTCTACAACAGTTAGCTTATGGTTAGTACTGCAGGCACGAGATGGTGGTCAACACTGTACCAACTAAACCTTCAAGATAATGTATTCCAGATATCTTCCACCAAATCAAGAACCAGATCAAGTGTCATACCAGCGGGGGGGGGGGGGGGGGGGGGGGGGGGGGGGGGGGGGGGGGGGGGGGGGGGGGGGGGGGGGGGGGGGGGGGGGGGGGGGGGGGGGGGGGGGGGGGGCCGCAAATGAGCCGTTATGAGAATTCGAAAGGCCCCAGTTCCACAAGTAAACTGGAATGTATTCCAGATATCTTCCACCAAATCAAGAACCAGATCAAGTGTCATACCAGCTTAGTGTTGCTGAAAGATAATCAGAAGGACCGTGTTGGGGGCAAGTAAAAGGAATCTACTTCATGCAACCACCAGCTAGCCAACAACACATGGACTACACAATGTTCGCAAAACTGACTACAGCCAAGTTGCAAGTCAGACTAGAAGTGCTCGTCATAAGATATTTACAGCCAAGATGAGACAGCAAGTTATTCTAGAGAAGTCAGCAAGCACAATGGAGCAGACTGGAACTGCATGACTTCTCGGAGTAAATTCACGGTGAAGTCCTTTAATGGAACCTTCAGATCAACAATTTCTTTCTCTAAAACACACAAAAGCTTCATGCGTCAATGAATAACTACATTAACATTCAAGGTACAATGAAGTGAACTGTGCGAAATATCTATCCAGAGGAAACTGCTAAGGGAATGATAGTTCAGTTGTTTGGTGTGGGGTTCAAAAAGATCTAAACGGAAATGGAAGTACCCAGAAACTTGGTACCCCATGTTTAACAAGGGTCACCTTGATGGTGTCGTTCCGACTCGAGCATGTCGGGAGATCTTCTCCTCTACACTCTGCAGAGGATCAAACATTGTTAGACACCAGGAACACGATACTCCAAGTACAAGCACACTGGATGTTCACTTTTAACACCATTTTGACTATTTATCTATTTACCAGCACCAATAAGAGCTGTCTCCATACCAAATTTTAGACTGAGCCTCGCAGTTAGCATTTTCAATTTTTTAAATTAGATCAACATCTTGCATGCAAATCTTTGTCTGGAAATGAACAAGAAATAGTTTGATGGCACTTCCAACAGAACATGCACAAATTTCAAGCATAGACAATTACAGATGGCGATGGATAGAACATACAGAGAGCCAGAAGAGGCCGCATCTCCCCATACTGTAACCTTCTAACTAGAGAACTATAAAACATTGCATCCACAAGGGCTCTTAAGAGCTCCGAAGTCTACACTTCCACATTTTAACCTTAAGAAAGAGGATCAAAATTACGAACTCCGCATAACCCAGGAATCATATCAATTCCCGCACATAACATGAACAAGAAGCAGATTTCCAATCGAAACCCTACTCAATCATGGATCGGTGTTGTTAGTATCGACCAAATCAAGCACAACATAATGGTGATCCCCGCAAATGAGCCGTTATGAGAATTCGAAAGGCCCCAGTTCCACAAGTAAACTGGATGAGGAGTAGTAGGGGCGGGGGAGGGGGCAGACCTCGCGGCGCTGGACGGTGCCGCCGTACCCGGTGGCCTGGCAGAACCGGCGGTAGAGCGGGACGGCGGCGTAGGAGGCGCCGACCATGGCGACTGCCACGCCGACAAGGTAACCCAGGGTCTTCCTAGAGCTCTTCTCCCGGCCCGCTGCCGCGGCGGCGGCCGCCGCGGCGGAGGAAGATGCGAGCCCGCGACGGAGGAAGACGTCCGCCGCGGGCTGCCACGGATGGCAAGAGGTGAGGCGGCGGGCGAGCGGGACGGAGAGGTGGCGGTGGAGGAGCCTGGGCAGCGGAGGCATCGCGTCGGCGACGCCGGAGGCGGCGAGAGGTCAGAGATGGGGCCACGGATGGCAAAGGGGGGATGCCGCCGCCGCGATTCGCTACGATGTGTTCGGCTTACCTGCAGAGCGCAAATGCAAGGCCTGCTATACTGCCACCGATGGGCAACTGCAGCGATCGGAGACGTTGGATCCATATCAGACGGCTCTCAGTAAGATGTTCAGGGTCAGAGCAACTCCAGCAGTTCCCTTAAAGCCTCCCTCATCGCTGTTTTAGGGGAAAAGAGGAAAATAACTGCATCCAGCAGTTCCCCAATCCACTCCCCGTTATTCTGGCCTCCCCTAAATCGCCCTCTCTCTCCCCTCTATCTAGGGGAACGGCGGCCTCCCCGATCCCCTCCCCGACTCGCCGATCCGCGCAACGGCTGCCTCCGGAAAGCTCCGTCCCGCCACCACGCCGCCACCACTGCAGCACAGGTCCGTTCCTCTCTCAATTTTTTCTCAGATCGAAGCAAAATAGAGAACCTAGGCGAGGGGAGAGATGGATCCGCCGGGCAGTGGGTACGGGGGTGGCGGCGCCGCCGTGGCTGAAGCCGGGGAGGCACTCCGAAGGTGCAGCTTCTGCTCTGGGGAGAGGGCATGGTGGCCGCAGCCGCTGGAGGGGATGAGGATGGGGTCAATCTGTGGCGTAGAGAGAGAGAGAGAGAGAGAATAGAGATGGAGACGATTTGGTCAATCTGCCACTGCCGCTGTGAAGAAAGAGAGAGCAGCAGAGAGATTATGCTTGTGCGTGCGCTGTACTAGCTTGTGCGTGCGCTGAACTAGTTCGTGCGTACGTTGTAGTTGCTTGTGTGTGCACTCCTTGGTGTATTATACATATGTCCAGTGCAGCAATCTCTCTGTTGCCTCTTGTATGATACTTGTTAACTGAATATATCAGTCCAGTCCGGCCCTTGGAGATCAGTTAATTGTGCGTGCCAAGTCCCATGCCGCATGTAAGCTAGGATCCTTGTAAAATTTATAATCAGAGCACACAATGGTTAAGCAAGGTGCATCATGACTTTTTATCCTTCCCAGTTTATGCAGGCACAGCAGTATAAACTATAAATATGCTCTGACCTGACCAAGGGCGCACAAAAGAAGAGCTTCTTCTTCATCTGCATACACTGAACCTTATAGATAACAGAGAGAGAGAGATAGCTTGTTAGAAATTTTTGTGCTGCTATATATGCTGAATGTATCTTTATTTTTACTGATTGCTGCTGCTACTGCTAGTAATTTGCCACTGACTGCTGCTGCTATTTGATTTCATTTGTATTTGCTACTGATTGCTATTGATTGCTGCAAGTTATTTGCTACTGGGAGATAACATTTACATAGCTATTTGCGACTGATTGCTGCTAGTTATTTGCTACTGGTTGCTGCACATCTATATGATGTATGGTTCATTCGTTTTTGTCGTGGAGCATCCAACCGGGCTTGTTCTTCCTCTGCTACGATTGCAACCATCATGAGTTCCTCATCTTCGGAGGAGGAATCTTCGCAAAATTGCCGGGCCAAGCTTCGATGGTGACTCATTTCGTTGTGGAGAGATGGCAGAGAGATGGCGAAAGAGAAGTAGAAGAGGAGGCAGGATCAGGATTGTGAGAGATATGAGGGGTGATCATGTATTTATAGAGCTGAAAACTAGCCGTTGGAAAACTAGCCGTTGAAAAACTAGCCGTTGGTAGTTATGAAATATTCTTAAAATATAGAATAAGGGAGATGTTTAGGGGAACTGCTGGAGTTGAGCAATTTTTAGGGGAGAATCTTTTTAAGGGAGTCCTCTGTTTTGAGATATAGGGGAGAAATTTTAGGGGAACTGCTGGACTTGCTCTCAGAGGCGCGAAACATGACAGCGTGTGCTCTGATCGAAGGAAATGAAAAAGACAGCTGCGTGCGTTATTTGTGCATACGTTTATTTTGAACACAGTTTCAAACACATCATAGAACGAATTTTGGCCATGGTAAATGGGTGGAAGAAGAGAACACTTTATTATGGAAGAAAGGAGGCATTGTTGAAAGCGGTGGCCCAAGCCATCCCAACATACGCGATGAGTGTATTCAAATTTCCAAAGAAAATATGCAAGGGAATCATTGATGCCATGTCGCAGTATTGGTGGGGAGACGAGGAAAACCACAAGAGGATGCACTGGTTCGCATGGTGGAAGATGTGTGTGCCACAAGAGAGGGGAGGTATTGGTTTCCCAGATGTTCATAGTTTCAACTTGGCAATGCTAGCCAAACAGTGCTGGAGACTGATTGAGAATTATGATTCACTTAGTGCTCGGGTGCTTAGAGCAAGGTACTACCCTTCTGGTGATCTGTTGAACTGTGAGTTAAAGAAGGGATCATCGTACGTATGGCAGAGTATTTGGGCAGGGATACAAACATTCAAAAAGGGATGTATTTGGAGAGTTGGGAACGGTAATAAGATAAACATATGGAATGATTGCTGGATCCCAAACAGCGCCTCTAGGAAGATAATTACAGTCAGAGGGAATCAAGTCTTGACGAACGTGTGCGATCTGATCGATCCTACTACTGGAGAGTGGGATGAAGTTCTCATAAGGGAAATTTTTTGGCAAGTTGATGCGAACAGAATATTACAAATACCCATATTTCATGAGGAAACGGAGGACTTTGTAGCATGGCACCTAACAAAGAATGGAATCTTTACTGTGAGATCCACCTATTATAAACAGTGGGAAGAAAATTTTGACCCAGAGGGCTCAGGCACCGGGCACTTCAGCTCGGCGCCACACCCAGTATGGAGGAACTTGTGGAACTTGAGACTGCCTGGGAAAGTGAAAATTTTTGTTTGGCGTTGTCTGCATAACACCATCCCTTGCTTTAGTGTCCTAGCTAACCGTCATGTGGGCAGTGTTTCCCAATGCCCCGTGTGCAAAGCCGGTGCAGAGGACGAAGCCCACCTTCTGTTCAAATGTGAGCGGGCTAGGGAAGTTTGGAAAGCTCTTGGGATCAGCTCCGAGATCGCGTTTGCTTGCCAAATAGACCGAGCTGGTGCATGCATTATGGAGTTCTTGTTATGTGATGATTCGATGAAGCGACCTTATATGGGGGAAATTGAACTCCCAGAGCTGGTGGCCGCAACATGTTAGTACTTATGGTGGCAGAGACGTGAACTTGTGAAAGGCGAGAAAGTTCAAAATCTAGCCCAAACAGCTCTTGCTATAATCGCACTCACGCTGAATTATGTTCGAGCTGTAGGAAAGGTGAGCCCAGCACAAAAAATCAATAGGTGGCCTGTAATCATGGAGGGACAACAGGTCCTAAATGTTGATGCCTCCTTTTCGGTTGGTGATTATTCTGGATCATGTGGAGCTGTCATTCGGGACTATCATGGAAACTTTATTTCAGCTTCTACTGCCAAGCTTGAACATGTAGCAGATGTAGTCTCTGCCGAGGCCGCGGCGCTGCTGGAAGGCTTCAAACTTGCACAAATATGTGGATGCAATAACTTGGTGGTAAGATTAGATAATTCCACTGTGGTACAAGCACTAAATTCAAATGAAGGGCATTCAATGGTGGCAGCGCCAGTGTTACAGGATTGTCGAAATTGTCTTCGGGATATCGGGAAGGTTACTGTCGAGCACTGTATTAGGGAATCAAACATAGTTGCTCACGAGCTAGCTAAATGGGGAAGTGCTAACCCTCCTGCTTTGTGGGTGGAGGCACCCCCTGATTTTATTTTTAAATTTTTAGCGGATGATGTAAGTGTTATTTGAATTTGAATAAAGCTAGCCCGGAGGCCTTCCCGTCAAAAAAAAAAGAACACAGTTTATCAAACTAGCTTTTTTTTCAAGAAAACTTCCGATCTATTCATCTTCAATTTGCATCCTTTTTAGGGGAGGGCCAGACCAGCGAGAGGTGATGCCGCCGTCGCGATTCGCTGTGATGTGTTCGGCTTAATTGCAAAGTGCAAATGCAGGCCTGCTATACTGCCAGCGATGGGCAACTGCAGTGATCGGAGACGTTGGATCCATATCAGACGGCTCTCAGTAAGATTTTCAGGGTCAGAGGCGCCAACCGTGATGGCGTGTGCTCTGGTCGAAGGAAATGAAAAAAGACAGTCATGTGCGTTATTTGTGCATACGTTTATTTTGAACTCAAATTTTAGAAAAGAGTCAATTACAGTGGTGGTGCTAGAACTTGGCGTAAACGGTCACTTTAGTGCGACAAGTTGTGGCATACGTGGAAGTGGTGCAAAAACTTGGCTTCAACGTGCAAATACAGTGCTTATCTCGCATGTATACGGAATCAACGCTGACTATGCGTGTGGGGCCTGCTGTCAGCCACTGGACCAGGAGAAGGGGGTGTGTGACTTGTTTTTTTCGGAAACACCCTCGAAATATTTAGGAAAAAAACATGTTGACATGGGATTTATTCTTTTTAAATCTAAGACCAGTGGGTCCTGCCTGTGGGGAGAGAGTAAAAATCTCTACTCCTAAAGGAGGAGTATGCGGTCGTGATGGTACGTCCGTTGTCGTTTGGTCTCGTTTCGCTTCGTTACCCATCGATCGATAGCTACCACCGATCTGGTCCACTGATTTTTTCCATCCCACGATAAAAAAACGGGTGAAGAAATAAACCAACGATCCCTACCTAGCCCCCGCACGTCTCCCTCCACCCCGCAGCCGCACTCCAACCCCGCCCCTCCTCTTCCATCTCGATCCAATCTTCCTCTCCTCTCACCATGCCGCCGCCACCCAGCCCCGGCGTGCAACGCACTTGCTTGCTCGTACCGACGTCGGCCGCTCCACTTGCCGCCTGCTACCCTCGTCACTGCAACGTATCCCTCGCTGCCCGCACGAAACGCTGAGCAGCCACTACGGTACCCACGCGTCTCGGCCATGTCAACCTCGACACCCATGGCAAGGTGGCCCACGGCTAGCGGAGGTCAGGCTGAGCGACTGGGATATGGTGGCCGGCCGGCGAGGCACCGAAGGAGCATGTCCCAGGCATCAGGATTGCAGGCGAGGTTAGGTGGTGGCACGACGAGCTACTGGAAGGGGCGTCAGGGTGCAGGCCTGGCCGGAGGAGGTCGGGCCATAACTAGGGGCCGTGGAGGGCGGCCGATGCTCGACGGCCCAGGCCTGGTAGGGCGGTCATCGGTGGGATTCGATGGAGGAGGAGGTCTTAGCCATGCTGGGCAGGATGGCCGAGGAGCGAGGTAAATTTTGTGTCAGTTTACATAGGGCTAGAGCAAGATCGGCACATGCCGTGATGGGACTTGTCTGATTCTTCACACAATTTGCAAGCTATCCATGTTGGGAAACGTTGCATGGAAAACAAAGATTTTGTCGGATTTCGGGTTCCGCAAACCCTTGAGAGGTTCGAACTCCGGGGTGCGTGCGAAGAACTCATCCTCCCCAGTCTGCCTACTCGCTAATCTCACAGCCTAGCTCGACGAACTGTAAGGAAAAGAGACACAGCAGTTTACCCAGGTTCGGGCCACCTTGCGGTGTAAAACCCTACTCCTGCTTTGTGGTGGATTGGCCTCGAGGGGCTGAGGATGAACTAGTACAGTGGCGAACAGCCTCAGGAGGAGAGGTGTTCTTGAGCTCGAGTGAGCTGGTGGAGTGAGGGTGATCTGAATGATCCGTCCTCCGATCCGATGTGAACTCCCCCTCTACGGTGGTGGCTAGGTCCTATTTATAGTGGCCTTGGTCCTCTTCCCAAATAAAAGGCGGGAAGGGATCCCATAACGGCCAAATTCGAAGGGAGACAACTAGTACATGCTATCCTGACAAAAGTAGTCTTCGCCTGCAAAAGCCTCTGGTCGTGACGCCGTGGTGGGCTCGGTGATGACCTCCATCCTGCCGTCCTGGCGGTCTTGGTCTTGTTGCACGGGAATGAAAACCTTTGGCTGATTCCTCGGGACTCCCCGCCTGCGCTTGCCTCTTTAGCACCGAAGAGGAAACTGGTACACTACGCCCGTTGGCGCCCGCCTGGCCTGGGTCGTCATGGCTCACGTCATCCGGACCTCACGAGGTGAGGCTTGCATAGAACTCTCCGCTCCTCAGGAGCCAGCCTGAGGAGGCTGCTCCTCGTGGAGGTCTTGGTGTCGTCCGCCTCGCGAGGCTTGGCCCCTCGCGAGGGTCTTGAGTTGTTGTCGCTGAAGCTGGGCCGTACCAGACCATCGATGGAGCCACGCCATGGGCCGTAGGCAGGCAAGTGTGGGTACCCTGGTTCCCAGAACGCCGACAGTAGCCCCCGGGCCCAAGGCGCGCTCAAACTTGGCTTCGAGGCGAAGCCAAGGGGCAAGTGCGGAGCGCCGCGGGCCCTAACCGCCTGCGGCCTTGGTCGACGTGTGGCGATTGATGGGAGGTGGGCGTCTCCGCTTCCCCACGCTGCCTCGGCAACCGTTCGACTTGACGAGACTCCACTACATGCAGAGAAGAACCATCATTGCGTGGGATCGTGGAGGCCGGCGGTTGGCCTCCCTCCGGCTATAAGTGAGGGGAGGGGCAGAGCCCCCCTCACTCATCTCCATCTTCTCGCTGCCCGCTCCTTCTTCTTCTTCGCCTCCCCGTCTTGCCGTAGCATCCATGGCGCCGACGAGGAGGTTTTCTACCGCCGAGAAAGGGAAGGCCCCCAAGGAAGGGCCGGGTTTGCCGCCACCCAAGAGAGGGCGTGGCCGCCCCCGCAAGCATGCTGCGACCCCGGCGGTAGCTCCTCGGGGGCGCGGGCACACTCCTTCGGGGGCCGGCGTCGCTTTGGGCGGCCGCGGCAGTGCTTCTTCTCGAGGCTGGGGCCGCCAAGGGCGAGGCAGCCCCTGCGACGAGGGGCGGCGCGCCGTGGTTGCCCGGCCTCCTCGGCCACGCTTCCACTCGATGGATGTGCTCCCGGAGTTCGTCGTGTGGTCGAAGAGGCCCTCCGGCACCTGGCTCCCGCTCCCGCACTTCTTTGTGAGTGAGCTGCCGGTCACGGGGCTTGACGGCCTCTGGCTGTAGGCTGACGGCTGCTGCAGCAAGGCTTCCTGGGTTGGGGTCGAAGTCACCGCGACGGGCAGCATGTCCTTGACCCGCGGTTGGCAGGCGTTTGCCCGCGCGCGAGGCCTGAGCGGGAGGCACACCCTTCATTTCAGGTACGACGGTCTCGCGACCCTCTACATGAGGGTGTTCGGGGAGGACGGCCGTCGTGCGGGGTGCTGCCCGAAAGACGGCAGCAGCGACAATGAGCTTGGCCTTGGCGACGATCGCGCTTCCTTCAGCAGCGGCGGCTCCTCCTCCGGCGAGAGCACCAGCAGCGGCGGCTACGACCAACCACCACGCCGTCGGGCTCACATCAGGGAAGGCGACGGGTCGTCTCGTCGCCACGCTCCGGTGAAGCGGGAGGAAGACTTGGACTGAGCCCGGGGGCCGCCGGAGCCTGGCCTCAGGAGCTGCTGCGGTCGTGCGGGCCACTTTTGTTTAACCTTTCCTTTCTCCTGCACTTGAAAAAAGTAGAGGGCCCCGCTGGGGCGTGTAATGAACCAAGGCACTCGTGTCATTATGCTATGTTTGTTATTTTAATATTGTGCCGGGATACCGATATTCCGATCAAGTGCGGTTAGAATTACTTAGCTTGGTATGCTTGCTGTAGTTTCCCGCCTCGCGAGGGTGCGCCTCTCCAGCAACATCTGGCGAAGTTTGCTTCTTAACGACTCAGGAGCCGTCGGGCCTCAGGAGGCATTGTACAGCTGCAGAATTATTATAAAACTTCACAGGGTGTCATGCCCTTCCTTGCGCGAGCCCCCGAGCGTGGGTTGGTTGTGGCTGGTGCACCGCGTCGCGATGCCCGGAGGCACGGACTTGAGAAGGTACGCGTGCCCACGAGCTCGTTCGACAGCGTCTCGCAAGGATTTAAGGACCGAAGCTCTGGGGCGACAGGGTTTCGGTGAGGTGTGGTCGCGGCGAGCGCCAAGCGCACACACCTACCTAGCCCCCACGTGCGGGACGCGCGAGAAGGAGCGACGGGCAACTGCCGCTCTTCCTGGGACAAGGCTGGAGAGGCGAATGAACAAGAGGAAAAGAAAGTTCCAGCTCTGGCAAACGAGAAACGCGAAAACTCCAAATTCCATTAAGAAGTTGCAAACTAACTACAGAAAGCAAGCAAAAGAACAGCCGCGTCCGGCACCTAGTCTAGTCTTCTCACCAGCGCGGAGCTAAGTGCTGCCACAAGGACGTGGGAGGGAGCCCCCGTGAGGCCCGCGGGCGACACTCAGGAGACTCCGGGGCGTGTACAGCCCCAACTCATTATTACGTGAGAGTGTCACGAGCGGAGACCTTCACAGGCCGGGGCCTTGCTTCATGGGTGAGTTGAGGAACACTCCCCGCCCCCTGGGCAGGAACCCGGCTCCGCGCATCCCCCGGCCACCGTTGGGGCGTCCGAAAACCAGGACAGGACCAAGGGGCAAGGGGCCATGTGAGCGATGGCGAGGGGGCTGTGGGCCTCCTCCGGGGGAGAGGGCTCGTCGGCGCCTTCCCTAGGAGAAGACCTGCTTCTGTCTTGCGCACACCGGCGAGTTGAGGAACACTCCCCACCCCCTGGGCAGGAACCCCGCTCCACGCATCCCCCAGCCACCGTTGGGGCGTCCGGAAACCAGGACACGGCCAAGGGGCAAGGGGCCACGCGAGCGGTGGCGAGGGGGCTGTGGGCCTCCCTCGGGGGAGAGGGCTTGCCGGCGCCTTCCCCAGGAGAAGACCCGCTTCTGGCTTGCACACACCGGGGTGGGGGTGGCGCCGCTCGTAGTCTGACTCCAGAGATTCCTGCTGTAACACCCCCCCCCCTTGTAATTACCACAGTGATCATCTGCTAAACATGCCAAGTCATGTTCATTTGCAATGCTATTAACAGTGGTTAAGCAGATCAATTCAAACTTCTATCTGAAACTCAAGTCAAATTTAAGTCAAATATAAAGTTGCTCAAAACTTTCCAGAAAAATGTTCAACTTGTTGGCAATATTCCAAAACCAATGTTGTTAAGGAACACAACATCACCATCAACTCCATTTGGGCCAGAGCATCTATAATACCTAAATAGTTCATCCCCACTAACCTATTTCTCTTGACATGCAGCCTATCCACCTCAGCAGGCTTGCCACATCAACATTCCATTACAGGCTTACGGATGGGCCCGACCACCACAATAGCCTTGCCACATCAGCCTTTGTTAACGCTTGACTACCGAAGAGAACGGTTCTCCCTCTATCGTGCATGTTCTTTCCTCTCCCCAGTCCCCACTAGCTTCTGACTTTAGTGTTGCGGCCCTTTTCATCTCCCCAAATCAATTCCCCGCTGGTTGATTTCCCATCGCTCTGTTCCTCTTCTAGGCCATATTCTCTTCATCTTCCTCACCAAACAAATTACAAGTAACGGAGCCTACCACTCTCATAGTCTTCACACACAAGAATTAGTGCCCCTGCTGGAGAGTATTACTCAGGTAATCAGATTTGGCCCCCGGAAATCGAAGTGCTAGAGGTGAATCAGGTAGTGAGATTTTGCCCTGGGAAATTTGCGTGCTGAAGGCAACGAATTTGAAATCCCCCGCAGTCAACGCCCATCGTCTGCTGATACTATGGCCACGTCTTAACCACCACTCTTGGACAGGGTGAATTAGGAGGCGAAAACCCGAAGCTCCAGCCGACGCTGTGGCGCCATCTCCGGCACATCCACGATCCATGTATCGCTTGCCTGCTGAATCATGGGCAAGCCCGTAATCTTATCTATCCTTGAACAGGCGCCGAGGACCTCACCCATGAGATGGTAATAAACACCTGATTATACATCTCTAACCTTGCCGTGCCGTTAATTTTGCTACATGCATGTCTATTCCGCTCATACGAGTTACAGTGATGGGCAAAGTCTGGAGACCGGAGTTCCCTTCACGTGCTGCTAACTCCCTCACGAAATCTGCTTTATATTAGGTTGTTCCTTATTCCTATCTCCATTAATTCGTTCCTCCTGTATACTATCTTGCTACTTCACTGTCAGGTTATCCCATATGATTTGCTGAATATTTTTTGCCATGCTTCTGTAATTATGTAAATAGATGAATGGATTTCGTATTATTTTCCATCCTAACTATGCCATATTTACAGGTTGTTCTTTCTGTATTTGTTGACAAATTGTCCTATCTGATTTCCTACTGCACAACAACGAACTATAGATGGTTATGCTACATGGAAGGATGGAGTTCCATAATTCATTTTGACACGGACAACATGGAACTACATCGGGTTGTCGAGCAATTATTGAGAAATGTAGATTGTTTCCCTAGCTCTGTGGGACACCGTAGATAATTCATGTCTAAAAGATTCCTTCAAAATTTCCAAGTGCATGTTGGCTACCCAGCGTGCCTCGGATTTACCAGGAGATTTTACAACTTTTACCCATCAACGATCTTGATGGAAATATTAAGAGTAGATATGAACAGTCTATTCTCCAAGTGTTCCCAATTGTTTGTCCCGATGTTTATTCTTCATTTCAATTTCTTCAAATATCAAGAATGGCGAGCATGACCTGGTAAGTAACAAATAGTTGTGTTTCAGTTCCTGCAAGCCCAAACTTCTGACCACATGTTGTCATGGAAATCATAGATAACTAGCTGCATGGATCATCTAATTAATGTACATACATAACTCATTACATTGTTTGTTGATTATAATTTCTAATCGTTGCTTTCATTCAGAATAGAAGAGATATAATAATCTGTTTAGAAAAAATGTAGATATGGTAGAATGTACAGCTATAAGACTTTCACAAATAGTTCTCATGCCATAATAAACAATTTGTTTCTGTTTGAGATCTGCTAATGTACAATGCTGACTACTGAGCAATTTTAAGAGCTTTATGGTTGTATGTTATTCATGATGCCTTTGGATGTTTGTAACATATATCGCATGACTACTAGGTTTTAGGTGTGCTTTACCTATACTATTGTATGGCTATAGTTATGGCTTATGTTCATATTTTATTTTTCCAGTGGTTAAGACTTGGCTACACGAATTTGAGTATTTGCGTACATGTGAACAAATGCCTCTTTTGAATTCAGTACAAGCCAATCAATTGTACTATAAAACAAATTCAATGCCTTTTCAAGCCAACCTGGCTACGGAGGCTAGGAATATCTGCATATAATGCTAAACCTCTTTGTACAAAAATGTATTTGTTCAATATTTCAAATGTGAATATCAATCTTCCAATAGATCTTTAATTGATCTTATATTTCTTTCCATTTATCTGATGCCCGCTTTTCTTGGTCTGCTAAAATGTCCCGCAGCAACGCGCGGGGTATCAGCTAGTTTAAAACAATGCCAAAACAGCACCTAAAATGCCCTATTCATTTTTGAATAAATTCAAATGGGTTCCAAAAAGGCCCAAACTTTTTGTGGCAGGGCTGGATATTGCAATGCACCTATGTGACCTAGTTTCACATTTTTGCAACATCATTTGATAGCTCCAAATATTGCAATTCCTCTCTGGAAAAAGAAAAGCAGAGAAATAAAATGGAAAAAAGGAAAAAGGCTACTGTGCACTAGCCCAAGTGCACAGTGCCTGGCCTGGCCCGTCTCTCCCTCCCTCTCCCTCTGCGTGTCGCCGCCGCCATGGCCGAGCGCGCGCGCGCCGGCGAGGCATCGACAGCGCGACGCCACCGACACCGCAGCTCGACGGGGAGGATAAGGCCGAGGCTAGTGCGTCCCCCCTGGCCTCCTCTGCCACTTCCCCCTCTCCCCTCGCCCCCTTCTCCTCGATCTCATCGATCCCGAGCGCCGTCGCCGCCGCACATCGCCGTTTGCCGCGGCCACTGTCGACCCTTCGCCTCGTCGACCTGTCCGTCGTCTTCGTTGTCTTCAACCACTCCGTTCACAACCGCGAGCGCGAGCAGGAGGGCACTGCATCACCTGGATCGAGCTGTCCCCATCTCCGATTGCCGCTGCTCTTCTCCAGCTCCGGCAACGCCCCTGCTGCTCCTAAGCTTCCAAGGGCCACCGTGCGTGCCGCTAGGTGAGCCCCTCTTCCTCCCCAACCTCTCCGTTTGCTCGCTAGCTCACCGTAGCACCACTTTCTTCGAGCTCCCATACGCACCGCCGCCTAAGCTCGTCGCCGGCGCATCTCCGACGACCATTTGGTCACAGGCTGGCGCCCAACGAGCTCGTTGCGTCGCGCAGTACCTCCCACACGCGTTAGTTCGTGCTTTTGTGCGCTGCCGCCGCCGTTGCATCGAACGCCCGAACCACCTCGCCGCCGACGAGCTTGAAGCGCTCGACTCCGGCCACCACAGCCTCCGCCACCACCACCAAATGCTTCGCCGTCGTCTTGCCGTTCGAAAGAGCCCGGCCGCGCTCGAAACGACGCTCTGTACGTGAATCCCGAACGGTTCCCGAGCCGTGCCGCCGCGTTTGCGTGCTCGCCGGCGTTTAAACGCCGGCCGGCCGACGTGGCACACCTGGGGCCACCGCCTGGGTCACTGGCAAGTGGACCCAGGGGCCCCCGCTGACCAGTTGACCAAGTCAACTGTGTTGACGTGGCAACTCCAGCCACTGACCTGTGGGCCCCCTGTAATTAGGCTAAATACGTGATTTATTAAAATAAAATAATTAGTTAAATACTAATCTCTCACTGACAGGTGGGGTCCACTTCCTAATTAACTCATTCAATTAGATTAATCCACTATTAGAGTCATAGAGGCTGACATGTGGGTCCCACTGGACCCACATGTCAGATTTGACCTGTACAGCCGCTGTTGACTTGCTGATGTCAGCATGACATTATGCTGACATCACCCCCCCCCCCCCCCCCCCCCCCCCCCCCCCCCCCCCCCCCCCCCCCCCCCCCCCCCCCCCCCCCCCCCCCCCCCCCCCCCCCCCCCCCCCCCCCCCCCCCCCCCCCCCCCCCCCCCCCCCCCCCCCCCCCCCCCCCCCCCCCCCCCCCCCCCCCCCCCCCCCCCCCCCCCCCCCCCCCCCCCCCCCCCCCCCCCCCCCCCCCCCCCCCCCCCCCCCCCCCCCCCCCCCCCCCCCCCCCCCCCCCCCCCCCCCCCCCCCCCCCCCCCCCCCCCCCCCCCCCCCCCCCCCCCCCCCCCCCCCCCCCCCCCCCCCCCCCCCCCCCCCCCCCCCCCCCCCCCCCCCCCCCCCCCCCCCCCCCCCCCCCCCCCCCCCCCCCCCCCCCCCCCCCCCCCCCCCCCCCCCCCCCCCCCCCCCCCCCCCCCCCCCCCCCCCCCCCCCCCCCCCCCCCCCCCCCCCCCCCCCCCCCCCCCCCCCCCCCCCCCCCCCCCCCCCCCCCCCCCCCCCCCCCCCCCCCCCCCCCCCCCCCCCCCCCCCCCCCCCCCCCCCCCCCCCCCCCCCCCCCCCCCCCCCCCCCCCCCCCCCCCCCCCCCCCCCCCCCCCCCCCCCCCCCCCCCCCCCCCCCCCCCCCCCCCCCCCCCCCCCCCCCCCCCCCCCCCCCCCCCCCCCCCCCCCCCCCCCCCCCCCCCCCCCCCCCCCCCCCCCCCCCCCCCCCCCCCCCCCCCCCCCCCCCCCCCCCCCCCCCCCCCCCCCCCCCCCCCCCCCCCCCCCCCCCCCCCCCCCCCCCCCCCCCCCCCCCCCCCCCCCCCCCCCCCCCCCCCCCCCCCCCCCCCCCCCCCCCCCCCCCCCCCCCCCCCCCCCCCCCCCCCCCCCCCCCCCCCCCCCCCCCCCCCCCCCCCCCCCCCCCCCCCCCCCCCCCCCCCCCCCCCCCCCCCCCCCCCCCCCCCCCCCCCCCCCCCCCCCCCCCCCCCCCCCCCCCCCCCCCCCCCCCCCCCCCCCCCCCCCCCCCCCCCCCCCCCCCCCCCCCCCCCCCCCCCCCCCCCCCCCCCCCCCCCCCCCCCCCCCCCCCCCCCCCCCCCCCCCCCCCCCCCCCCCCCCCCCCCCCCCCCCCCCCCCCCCCCCCCCCCCCCCCCCCCCCCCCCCCCCCCCCCCCCCCCCCCCCCCCCCCCCCCCCCCCCCCCCCCCCCCCCCCCCCCCCCCCCCCCCCCCCCCCCCCCCCCCCCCCCCCCCCCCCCCCCCCCCCCCCCCCCCCCCCCCCCCCCCCCCCCCCCCCCCCCCCCCCCCCCCCCCCCCCCCCCCCCCCCCCCCCCCCCCCCCCCCCCCCCCCCCCCCCCCCCCCCCCCCCCCCCCCCCCCCCCCCCCCCCCCCCCCCCCCCCCCCCCCCCCCCCCCCCCCCCCCCCCCCCCCCCCCCCCCCCCCCCCCCCCCCCCCCCCCCCCCCCCCCCCCCCCCCCCCCCCCCCCCCCCCCCCCCCCCCCCCCCCCCCCCCCCCCCCCCCCCCCCCCCCCCCCCCCCCCCCCCCCCCCCCCCCCCCCCCCCCCCCCCCCCCCCCCCCCCCCCCCCCCCCCCCCCCCCCCCCCCCCCCCCCCCCCCCCCCCCCCCCCCCCCCCCCCCCCCCCCCCCCCCCCCCCCCCCCCCCCCCCCCCCCCCCCCCCCCCCCCCCCCCCCCCCCCCCCCCCCCCCCCCCCCCCCCCCCCCCCCCCCCCCCCCCCCCCCCCCCCCCCCCCCCCCCCCCCCCCCCCCCCCCCCCCCCCCCCCCCCCCCCCCCCCCCCCCCCCCCCCCCCCCCCCCCCCCCCCCCCCCCCCCCCCCCCCCCCCCCCCCCCCCCCCCCCCCCCCCCCCCCCCCCCCCCCCCCCCCCCCCCCCCCCCTTCTCGCAGGGAGTCGAGGAAGGATCTTTGGGCGAGACTGTTGCTTGCTACTACTACTACTACTACTACTACTACTACTACTACTACTACTTTACATTATGTTACTCTACTCCCTTCTATGTTGCAAGACTGAAGATGATAAAGATGCTAGTCTTCGATAGGACTAGGCCTCCTCTCTATTCTGGCATTTCTGCAGCCCAGTCCACGTATACCGCCCTTCCTTGAAAATGTTGCATATGTAGTGTAGATCCTTGGCTTGCTGAGTACTTCGGATGAGTACTCACGGTTGCTTTATTTTCTTTTTTCCCCATACTCATTTGATGTAACCAGATGGCGGAGCCCCTGAGACCGCCGCCCCTGTCGACGACTACGGCTACTACTACTACCCTCCCGGCGAGTACTACTGCGAGGAGCCGACAGACGACCAGGAGTAGGATTGGAGGGTCCCAGGCAGGAGGCCTGCGCCTTTCGATCGTAGTTTTTATTTTCCCCCGCCTCTATGAAGGCTTATCTCTCTCTCTCTCTCTCTCTCTGTAATATATTTGTGCCCAGATATCTAACACTTGCGGTGATGCTTGTTGTCATCAAGCTTTGTATTCAAGCCCTCGAGGCCCTGGCTTGTAATAAATGCTTGTATGACTTTATTTATGTTTTAGAGTTGTGTTGTGATATCTTCAAGTGAGTCCTAGGCTTGATCGTGTGCATTTGCGTGTATGGTTAGTGCACGGTTATGCCGGGGTCATCACAGGTTGGTATCAGAGCCGACTGCCTCTAGGTATCCCCCTTTCCAATTCCTTGGCCGAAGTTGAGTCTAGAGGTCTAAAACTGTTTTACTAACTTGGCTGTGTGGCTTACGGGCCCACGTCGCCAACTGGGTGGTACTAGCATCTTTTACTCCTCGACCTTTACTCTGGGACTCTAACCTCTCTTCTATTCGGGTTTTAAAATTACTAACACCGATACTTAGGATCTCGTAAATTCCATCCACCCGGAGAGCTGGATATCAGTGCGATTTCCCTGTCGTTGATCTGATTAGTCTAATAATCAATTTCCTTTCTATTGTTTTGTTTAACCTTTCCATTCGAGATATATTATATTTCTCGTCGTCGAATGACATTCCTGAACTTCTCTGTTTCAGATGGATCGTCTGTTTCCCCCTCGCCCTACGACGCAGCTTGTGCTTCGCACCTGGGCTAGAGACGTACCCGGGTTTCCAGCTGTTCTGATCGACCTCTTGATCAGGCTGAGATACCGCTGGTGCCCCGAGTACATGGTCTACGAGGTCTATCACGAGTTCAACCAGGAGCAGTACTATGATGATGTTCGCATCTACGATCAGCAGGATGACTCAGACACTGAGCTGTACCGTTTTCACGGTATCGGCGTGACGATTGAGATGGCAGTCCATGATGCTGCCTACTCTGCTGTCGCACGTCTTCGAGGATAGTTTAGTGCTGAGTTCGATGCTTCTGAGTATCGGTACATTCCGTACGCCCCTGCTGGAGATGCTACTAGATACTATATAGCTGTCACTGCCCCGTACGAGCCTCGTCGCTACGATCCGCGAGTTCTGATTCACTGTACTCAGGCTCTAGATCGCACCGCTCGAGCTCTTG